>JAJEJO010001796.1:0-64315 GCA_020662805.1 Glaucomys volans
GGAATGTTCCTTAACATTGTAAAGGCTATCTATGCTAAACCTACAGCCAACATCATTCTAAATGGAGAAGAATTGAAAGTATTCCCACTGAATACTGGAACAAGGCAGGGATGTCCTCTTTCACCACTTCTATTCAACATCATCCTTGAAGCTCTAGCGAGAGCAATTAAACAGACTAAAGAAATTAAAGGGATACTAATAGGAAAAGAAAGCTCAAACTATCTCTTTTTGCTGATGACATGATTCAATATTAAGAGGAGCCCAAAAATTCCACCCAAAAACTTCTGGAACTCATCAATAAATTCAATAATGTAGCAGGATATAAAATTAATGCTCATAAATTGAATGCATTTTTATTCGTAAGTAATGAATCCTCTGAAAGAGAAATTAGGAAAACTACCTCTCTTTCACAATAACCTCTAAAAAAATAAAATACTTGGGAATCAATCTTACAAAAGAGGTGAAAGACTTCTACAATGAGAACTACAAAACACTAAAGAAAGAAATTAAAGAAAATCTTAGAAGATTGAAAGATCTCCCATATTCTTGGATAGGCAGAATAAATATTATCAAAATGGCCATACTACCAAAAGTGTTATACAAATTCAGTGCAATTCCAATCAATGCCATCATCCCAATGATGGATCTCATAGAAATAGAGCATGCAATCATGAAAAATTCATTTGGAGAAATAAGAGACCCAGAATACCTAAAGCAATTCTTAGCAACAAGAGTGAAGCAGGGGGTATCACAATACCAGACTTTCAACTGTACCACAGAGCAATAGTAACAAAAATAGCATGGTATAGGCAGCAAAATAGGCAGGTCGATCAATGGTACAGAATAGAGGACACACAGACAAACCCACATAGATACAGATATCTCATACTAGATAAAGGAGCCAAAAACATACAATGGAGAAAAGATAGCCTCTTCAACAAATAGTGCTGGGATAACTGGAAATCCATATGCAGCAAAATGAAACTAAACCCCTATCTCTCACCCTGCACAAAACTCAACTCAAAATGGAGCAAGGACCTAGGAATTAGACCAGAGATCCTGCACCTATTAGAAGAAAAAGTAGGTCCAAATCTTCATCATGTGGGCTGAGGATCAGAATTCCTAAATATGACTCCCAAAGAACAGGAAATAAACACAGCAATCAATAATTGGGATAGATTGAAACTGAAAAGCTTTTTCTCAGCAAGGAAAACAATAAGCAATGTGAAGAGAGAGCCTACAGAGTGGGGGAAAATCTTTGCCATGCACACTTCAGATAGAGCACTCATTTCCAGAATCTATAAAGAACTCAAAAAACTTTACCCCAAGAATACCAATAACCCAATCAATAAATGGGCTAAAGAAATGGGCAGACACTTTAGAGAAGAAGACCTATAAGCAATCAATAGATATATGAAAAAATGTTCAACATCCCTAGTAATAAGAGAAATACAATCGAAACCACCTTGAGATTCCATCTTACCCTAATTAGAATGTCTATTATCAAGAATACAAGCCACAATAGGTGTTGGTGAGGATGTGGGGAAAAAGGAACACTCATACATTGCTGGTGGGGTTGCAACTTATTGCAGTCACTCTGGAAAGCGGTGTGGAGATTCCTCAGAAAACTTGGAATGGATCCACCATTTGACTGAGCTATCCCACTCCTTGACCTATACCCAAAGGACTTAAAATCAGCGTACTCCAGCAATGCATCCACATCAACACTCATACCTGCTCAATTCACAATAGCTAGATCGTGGAACCAATCTAGGTACCCTTCAATATATGAATGGATAAAGAAACTGTGGTATATATACACAATGGAATATTACTCAGCCATAAAGAAGAATAAAATTGTGGCATTTGAGGGAAATGGATGGAGTTGGAGATGGTCATGCTGAGTGAGATTAGCCAATCCCAAAAAACCAAAGGCCGATTGATTTCTTTGATGAGTGGACGATGATACATAATGTGGGGTTGGAGGGAGGCAAGAATGAAGGAAGGATGATTCTATAGGGAAAAAAAAAGGAGTGGGATCAGGGAGGGGGGTAAGAATAACAACAGAATGAGACAAACATCATTACCCTATGTACATGTATGATTACACTAATGGTGTGACTCTACTTTGTGTAGAACCAGAGATACAACAGCTGTACCTCATTTGTGTACAATGAATCAAAATAAATAAATACATTTAAAAAAGTCAAAACAAGTTATTACACAAATCTCAATATAAAATAAATGAATTCTTTAAAAAGCAAAAAGGAAAGGTCAAAATGAAGAGAGGCATCTGTTTGTTGGATAAGGATAAATTGTATTTTACAGCATGATTGTCACTCCCTCATAAATGTGTACGAAGGAGTATTCTGTTCATACTAATCTTGCAAAATGACAGTTAAATAATAAATGACTTTTAAGTAATGTGGGAACTTTTCTAAAAGAAAACCTTCATATAAATAATGATCACACCCCACTGTTTTGAAGAAAACATTAGCATAAACTCTAACATGATTATGTGCTGAACTACAGAAATGAGAAACTGCAGATTGTACTTCAGTAATAGATTCAAATCAAAGCCATGCAGTGTGGTAAGAAAGGGTGCTCCATAATGCTAAAGGCTACAATTCACAAGAAAGATAATACATTATGAATACCTAAATATTACATAACTAGGAAACAGATTTATGAAACGGAAACTCAAAGAAGGAAACACAATGATAACAGAAGACTTCTGCAAATCTCTCTCAACTCCAGAGAGGTCAACAAACAACAAAGATGTTAGAATGCACAGACTAAAAAATGTCATCTCATTATAGATTTATGCCTATATGCCAAATGAGATATTCTGATCCTCTGGAATATACCCTATTCTCAAGGGCACATTGGACATTCACAAAAACGGCTCTATATTAGATCAAGAAAAACAATCAGTAATCTCCATGGAGTTAAAATAAAGGATATACTAAACACAATTGAAAAAAATAAGACATTAGTAACAAAATAAAAAGAAACACAAAGAATCACCTGAAGTAAGCAAAATCTTTTAGAACATATTTGCACGAGAGTGCAAAATGAAATCTCAAGTTGGAGTATTCCTGAAAGACAATTATAATGATAAAAATCTTTATTAGAGTCAATTTGATGCATTCAAAGCATCAATCACAACTCATAGCTTTATGTACATATCAATATCGACACAAATGGAAAAGGAAAAAATTAAACTTCCAATGAAAAAGTTAGAAATATACAAATGGCTAAAATCAAAAGCCATAAAGGGACAATTAGAAAAATGAAAAATCAGAAGTGAATACATAGTTTGGATAAATAATAAATCATTTAGCAGGTTCTTTGAAAAATACAAGTAAGCTAAATTAATAAAGAAATATGTGAAACACATAACAGTGCAATGTGAAAGATGAAGGAAAATTTGTTGAAATATAGTAAACTAGAAAAAATATAAAGAATATGTTGTATACTTCATTACAATGAAACCCAAAAGTCCATAAGAAATGGATGTTTTTACAAAACAGTTTAACCCCATTAGACTCAGAAAACATAAAAGACTAGTTTCCATTTAAAAAGTGTAAGCATTTACTAAGGCAAAATCACATACAGAAAATTACAAAGTATTTCCAAAGAGAGTTCAACTCTCAAAAATGAATAGTCCCTATATCATACAAACTGAGGGAATAGAAAAGTTAAGGACAATTTACATGTGTTGATGAAGCAAAAACAACATAGATACCTAAGCTTGATAAAAACAATACATAACGTATTTTCAGACTAGTGCATGCCATTGAATAAAATATTAGTAAAAAGGATGAAACACAATTATTTTTAAAAAACTGAAGACCAAGTGGTATCTATTCCTATAATACAAAGCTCATTCAATATCAGGAAGGCATTCCTACAAGCACAACATTAATGATCCGAAGGAGAAAAAAATCATATGTTCATCTTTGTAAGTATGGTAAAAGTACTGACAAATTCAACATAATTACTAATAAAAATACTTAAGAATACAGAATTAAATGGAAAATTTCCTTATACATAACAGCAGCATTAAGTCAGCACTTTACTGAAGGCATTATTGCCAAACAGGAAAACATAAAAATGCAAAAAAAAAAAGTTCATTATCTCCAATATTCCTTAGTACTATATTTGAGACTTCAGAAAAGAGCAGAAGAAAAAAAATTAAAAAGTAAGGTTGCTCGTTGTATCTGTTTGCAGATGACAGTGCAATGGGAAGAGTGAAGAAATCATATAAATTAAATCAAAGAGTACAGAATGGAATACCTAATCAGGATACAAAATGAGTGTATAACTTCATTGTCTTTTTATTTATAAAAAATAGTCAGTTGGAAGATAAAATTTATGGCAAATACACCTCTTTAAAATGATAACAAAGAAAACAAAGAAGCTAGCAATATACTTAATAGGCAGTGTGTAAATTTCATGAAAAATGATAAATAGTGCTAGGTAACACAAAAGTATTCTAAGAAAACTGGAAAGAGATCTGTTTCATGTAAGACAACTAAACATCTTTAACATAGTGTAAATTGATATCTTTCAGCTTACAGGGAAAAACACATTTATCAAGAAAATGCTGCAAAACCAAATCTGTAGGCTGGGTGAATTTGCTCTACTGGATGTTGAAACATGGTATAACACTTCTAGAATTTGAAAATGTGTTACAACTCAAATAATAGGCACAAAAGAGGAGAACGGGAAGTCCCTAAGTAGACTAAGGGCATTTGGAAGTTGAAGTCTGAAGGGGCACTTCAAATCACTGGGGCAAAGGTGGCCATTTCAATAAATGGTTTGGGGAAAACTTACTTTCCATTTGGACAAAAAGGGATAAGGTTGAAGATGTATCTCACATTATATTCAAAACTCCCAACATATCTGAGTTAATAAAAAATGAAATCACAAAAACACCAGACACTGATAAGGGTGAATTGCTCTAAAATCACCCTCTAAAATCAGATGATTGAAAGTTTTCTAAACCTGATTCAATAACCAAGTTTAATCCACCTAAAAAAAAATCTAATGGCAAACAAGCCCCATAATCAAGTTCAAAGACCCTCACAACATTTTAAATGAAGTTTTCATAATAAATTATTGACATTTAAAACTTATCAAAATAACATTAAAAAACCAAATCCCAATAATAATGTATGAGCAAATAAGAACAATGTGTGAGCAAAAAATTCCTTTAGAACATGAAAAAAATGGCTCTGGAATACAGGAAAAGATGTCCAATTTCATTTATGATTATAGAAATAGAAACAAAGTCTTCACTCTCATATGTAATATCCACAAAAATTAAACAGATGCTGCACCCACTTGGCAAGGTTTGGGAGCCCAAGGTGCTGTCATCATTGTTAGTGGGATTAGAAACTAGGATGACTCTTGAGGATGTTTTTTATTCTTCCCATGTGGTAAAATTCAGGGTAATATCAAACAGTATCCCATATATTTTTACATGTTGTTCTATCATTTCCTCATCTGAACATTTACTTTCAAAATACATATTCACAACGTTATTGTGAATGTTGGAAACAATTTCAATGCGGAAACACAAAAGATTGAATGAACTCTTGTACTTCTGCCTCATGGAGTTCTATACAGCTAGTGACTAAGGAGGAATGTTTGCATGAGTAAAACCGCTTCTGGAGTGCTGGAGTTCCTGTATCTTCTCCTACACAAAGATAATGACTTAGAGTCACTTTATAATGAATCATTTGTGTCATGGACATTTTATCATATAGCAGGTGAAGTTTGTAAGGTTAAATATTTTCCACCTCCTTACAAATTTTAACGAACTTACATCTATCTTGTCATCAATCTCCTGAGATAATGACTGGTGTCTCCTTTGCTATAGTCCCATGTTTTTGGAGAGAAGTGCATACAGGTCTATTAATAAATATCCTATGCACCAGGAACTGAGCCTTTCATGGCACTGATACGTATGCAAATCTGATTGCAAAACTGTAAGCAGTGCTGATTCCTACAATATGTCTAACTCTGTCTCTAATACATTATATTCTTCAAAACCATGAACAGCCTCTATTGAAGACATCATTTTTCCTGTTACCTACATTCTATGTATGAGGAAACTGGAGACCAAGAAGACAATGACTCCTAGAAGGTCTCTCAAATGTGAAGGGAAGGAATCAGAATGTAGAGTCAAGCTGTCTGCTCTATCTTCAATGCTTTTCCAAGGACGACATTAATTGACTAAAATGAACCATAGGATAGACTAATTTTCCCCAGAGGTACCAATGAGGACTGACTTGATAGAATGCTTTGATGTTAGAATTTATAAACAAAACTCTCAGACATAAAATAATTGACCTTATTCTAACAAATCCCACTGGAGAATATCAATTCCCAAACTGTGGAAAGGAATTATCTAAAGTACTCTAGCTTCAGAGGTGGGAAACAAGATAAATTTCCAAGCTCCAGAATTCAGAGGCCATGCATACCCAGCACATGATTCCTCTCTTTGTGTAATATGGGGCAAAACCCACCAATGTAGTTTTAAAGGGGCATGGGCACTGTGTTCTGCTTGGTTTACCAGTGCAAGGAATCTAAACTAAATAAACAACTGATTCTTGGTGATATCAATCCTTGCCTGCATTTTCTAGGACATGAGAAATGCTCTATACAGAATTTGAAAATGTACTCACCAGGAAAGATGAAATAACAACATGATGGAAAAAATAACTTCAATCTTCAATGAGAAGTTAGTCATTGGATCTCTTCAGGTACCTTGGAAGAATGTTGTAGAGAAACTCTCAGAATATTTATACAGTCCCATCAAGTTTCAATGAATGGAACTTGAAAGTACTGTTTCCTGCACCCTCCTACTCAAGAAAGGACAGTCACAACCCCTGTCTACATTCCTTTATTCCTCTTTAAGGGAAAGCATACCCTTTGCTCCTCTGTCCCTAAGATGAACAAGAAATAAGCATGTTAAGCAACACAGATGGAAATGTGCTGAAAACAACATGTTTGATTGCCTGCATTGCATTTAAGGGTACACGTGCTTTGAGTGTCCTCTTTGTACTTCAAAGAAAAAGAAGCAGTTTCATCAGAAGGACCAGACCTGAAGAAGTCCTGCCAGCAATTCACCATGTAGAAGCCAGGATAGCTCATGTCCCATATTACCTTCCTTAGGAAGAAATATGCAAGAGGAGAGGGCAGCTGTCTTGCTCACTCTTGCTTCTTTGTCGACTTCCTCTAAGTGGAACAGTCTCTTTTGAAGATTGTTGTATAAGGAAAACAAAACAGTGAGGAGAAATTATACACAGAAGAGTCACGTGTCCTGGAAGTGACCTGGAACTTTCCTCATGAAGACATTATGGAAGCCATGTCTGCTTCCAAAAGTAAGGGGACAAATAAGTCACAATCTAATGAGGATCTATAAAGTATATTTATAGATCACAAAGGAGGTAAAACATGAAAAATTTCCAAATTTTCTTGAATAGAGACAAGAGAAGAAAGAATAGTAAAATTCAAAGAACTACACTACACAAATAAGGCCAGAACTTCTAAAACCTACTTAGATAATGATAACCAACTGGAAAGTTTGATGAATACACTAGCATTGAAGTTCCTCTCCCAAGACTGTGATTTGGTTTCGATTTTCCACATGAGGTCTTATTCACTTAGTCATTGGTTTTTGTCAATACTGGGGACTGAACCCAGGGAAGCTTTAGCACTGAGCCATACCCCGAGTCCCTTTTCCTTTTTATTTTGAGAGGGGGTCTCACTAATAATCTGAGGTTGTCCTTGAACTTGCCATCCTCCTTCCTCAACCACAGCCATTGGTCTGTTTTTAAGCCTCCAAGATGACTGTACTGGGCAACTACAGTTGGGAATGACCAAACGAGAGTCAGAGAATAGTCTCTGGAGTATCAGGACATCAGTCTTGATATTTCTCTAAACTGGAACTTCAATATTTACTGGAAATACATTGTATAAACCTATCTGTGGCTAGCTTTATTCATATGATATCTAAATGTGACTTAATTTTCTGGTCATTATATACAAAATGATTCACTCTTTTTAAAGCATTATAGGATGCATATAGCATTGCAAAAATATTTCATTTAAACATATTCACAAAGGAAATCAATTTTTGGCAATTCCCTTTTAAAACAATGAGCAAGAGATTATTGTTATAGTTTATTGTTAAAAGCTCAGAGCCAAGAGCTAGACAACTGTGCTGTCAGTCTTGGATTTTTTCTGGAAAAGTAGTTTACTGACCTTATAAAAATTGCATATATTCTCTGTTGTGTAAGTTTTCTCATTTATGAAAAGGGAAAAATAATGTGCCATTTATAATGATCAAATAATTCTTTACATTCAAAAAGCTTGAAACAGTGCCTGACGTATGACCCACAGTTTCCAAATATAGAAGAAGCTCTATAAAAGGGTTACATACTTTTGAGTAGTTAATGAAAAGTTATTTCATAAAAAGGTTGTAACATAAGTGCAAATCAAACAGAGCACTGTTAGAAATGACCATTATCATATAAAATTCCTTCCAGGAAAAAAGTTTGCTTCAATATCCAAAGATTAGAAAATAGAATTCATTGCATTGACAGGGTAAAGATAAAATCATGTGACAATATTAACTGACACCTATTTGTCAGCAACTTTTTTGTGGGAGTAGGTACTAGGGATTAAATCTAGAGCACTTTAGCACTGAACCACTACCTTAGCCCTTTCTATTTTTGTATTTTGAGACAGGGTCTCATTAAGCTGCTGAAAGCCCTGCAAAGTTGGCTTTGATTTAGTGATCCTCCTGCCTCAGCCTCCCATGTTTCTGGGATTTCAGGTGTGCACCAATGCACCTGTCTATCCGTTCTGCTACTTCTGAAAAACATATATAATCAAGTTCCTGTTATCACAATCCAGATACAGTTTCCTAAGTAAAACAATTCCCTCTTGGGCTGTGGCTCTGGCTTAGTGGTAGAGAGTTTCCCCAGCATGCGCAAGGTCCTGTGTTCAATGTGCCAGCACTGCAAAGAAACATTCCCCTGAAATTCTCTGTAGTCCATCCCTGTCTCTCTACCTCTAGCCCCTGGAATCCAATCTTCTGTTTTCCTTCTCCTTTCAAGATGGGCACATCAGGTACTATGAAACCTTTTGAATGTTTTATTGCTTTTAGCATAAGGTATTTTTTTTTTATATCAGAAGTTTGTTCCATTTAATTGCTGAGAAACATTTTACAGTATGGATGCACCATGGTTTCCTTATCCATTTGACAACTAAGGGAAACTTGAATTGTTTCCATATTGAGGTGAGTACAAATAAAGCAACAGTAAATATTTATGTAGAGAGTTTGGTATGAACATAAATTTCCATTTCATATGGAATACCTACCAATAGGATTACTGAATTATATTTATAAGAAACTACCAAACTAATTCTAAATTCATTGCTTCAGTATACATCTCCATGGTCATATATAGAGTTCTAGAAACTGATAGGTTTACTTTTTTTCCCTAAGTATGTAGTGCTATTCTCTTGTGATTTTAATTTCTTAAAAATATGGATGTGGGATATTTTTGATGTACATATCTCCCATCTGTATGTCATCTTTACCTAAAAATGATCTCCATTTTGATTGAATTTTCAGTTTTGAAAGCTCTTTATATACTCTGGCTAAAAGTCCTTTATAAGACACATAACTTACATCATACTGCTCTGTGGTTTGACTTTTAATCATCTACTTCTTTCTACACTATCAAAATCTATGTATTTTCTTAATGAAGTACAATTTATCAAAATCTATTTCATTTTACAAATCCTAAGGATGTTTTTAACAATAATTTTATTCACAGTTTGTCTGAAAAGAAATTATTAAAAATCATCTCAGAAGAGTAGGACAAAGGGCAGAGGAGCAGGGCAGTGGAAATGTCCAAGGGGAATAGTCTCTGATAACTTCTGCAGGTGGGGGCAGAGGAGACTTCTGAGGTCCTGGGGGATGCACAAGTGCTCTGGGCTGGAACCCAGGCAGAGAAGCTGATGTGGTGGGCACATCTTGCTCCTGCAGCTGTTTAGAGTTCACAAAACTGATGTCCAGCCAAGGGATCAGGATCCACAGAGCATAGGGTCCTCTGTCTGTCCCCTGGTTTTGTCTGGTCAGCTCTCCCCTTGATTGAAGCCACACTTGAGCAATCTGGCAGGTGTCTGCCCTCTTACATTTGAGCCACCTTATTGCTTACATGTGGTATGCAACAGCATAATTGTCCCACACAGGTAGCAATCCTCCTGGTCACCTGCTTCCAGAGCTTTCTGATAGCACGGGGTTGCCCAGACTCAGGCTGGGAGGGTAAGGTAGGTGTGCAGGTCCTTAAAGATGGGAAGTGGAGATGGATGGGAGGCTGGCTGGCCCTCCTGAGATGCCTCTGGCCTGAGTGTTTGCCCTCGACAGGCAGGGGAGGCTCAGAAGGCAAGGGGAAGGTACAAAGGGCAGGCTCACTGGGGCTCCTCTTTGGAAGGACAGGGGAATGGGGTAGATCCATGGGGCATGGGGGACACTTAAACCTGGGAGGCACAGGCTTCCCCTGGAGGAAGTAGCCCACCCCCTGGCTTTTCTGGTGCTGCAGTAGGAGATAGGTAGCCATGGCCTCATTGAACTTCCTGTTGACCAGGGACACCCAGGTCTCACGTAGATCAAAAGCCATATCAAACATCATGGTTAGAATTTGGGGGTCTGGGTGTTTGAGGAGTGCTCCAGGATAATCATGGGGTAAATACTGCTCACCGCACCGCAGCCATCGATGCTGAAGGATCTGTTTGGCTGTGGGCCGCTTCTTGGGGTCCAGGGTCAGTATGTGCTGGAGGAGCTTTCGGGCAGCCCGAGACACCTGGGGAGGGTCACAGTTGGTTCCCAGCAGGATCTCAGTATATCCTTTTGGTGCGTCCTCTAAATGGGAGGCTCCCTGTTAACATGAAATAAAGAGTGATGCCCAGGCTCCAGATGTCCACTGGGGGTCCCTCATAGGCTCTGCTCAGGATCATTTCCGGAGCAGAGTATGAGAGAGTGCCCCTGAAATTGTTCAGCGTCTGGCCACATGTGACCATGGTGCTGAGGCCAAAGTCAATGACCTTGATGTGACCTGTGGCATCCACCATGATGTTGTGTGGCTTGAGGTCTCGGTGCACGATGCCCCTATCATGGCAGTAGGCCACAGCACACACCACCTGGTGGAACACTCTGCGTGCCTCTTCCTCCTTCATGCCACCCAGCGGGATGTGGTCCAAGAGCCGGCCCCAACCTGCATGCTCCATCACCATGTAGATAGTTGTCTGGGTCTCCACAACCTGAAATAACTGGATCACATTGGGATGGCCCAGGTTCCTCATGATATCCGCTTCTGAGAGGACCAGGAGGTTCTTCCCTGTCTTCCGCAGGACTTTCACTGCCACCTCTGCCCCAGTCAGGCGATGGCGGGCCAGTTTGATCTGGCCAAACCCACCACGCCCAGTGTCCCTCAGGACCTTGTACTGGTCCCTCAGGACTGCCTTCTTGCAGGAGCTGGGCCCCTGCGACACTACACTGTGCTCACTACTCTGGCTAGCCATCCTAAGCAGGAACAGCAACTAAGGGTGCTAGCTCACAAAAAAATAACAGACCAAAACAACAAATCCAAATCATAAACACAAGCATACAAAACAACAAACCCAAATCAAAGAACCAATTCCCAGAGACCACCACCACCAACCGCCAACCGCCAAACACCAACCACCAACCACCAAATGCACTATCTAGGATTCCGACAAGTCACCACCAAGAGCTTCTTGTACTTGTGGACAAAAACCCACCTGCAGACACTCTCTTATATTCTTTGCACTTTGAAACTTACTCGCAATGGCTCCTTGTGCCATCAGAGCTAGCAATCCCCCATCCATCACTTGCCTGGCCATCACTTGCAGTGGTCAGCTCCCCTTTGGGCCTCCAGAGCTTCTTCCAATTTTAGAGTAGGAATAAGGAAGGACTCCAGACATTCTTTCCCTTAGTGTGTGATGACTGATATTTACTTGTTTAGGAATTACTGCTTGTAGAGTATTTCAATGTACTTTTCATTTTCAGTCTAAAAAAATCTCTAATCACTTTTGGCTTTGAAAGACCACAACATATCTACACTTTTTCTTCCAACTTTGAATAACTAATGTTCAATTAATGGTAGTCCCTCACTCACACTGGATACTAAAATAGCATGCTCTGTTCCCTAAGACACCTTAGAGCCCAGTATCAACTCTCGTGGGGATTCAAGGGGAGAAAGTTTCCTCATCATTTCTCCATAGAGTCCTACACACAATGCATGTGTGTTACAAGGTGACACCACTAACTGAGGGGATGGCTAGAGATGTACGAGAACAGCATTTTCTGAAGCTGTGCTGCTATAGATTCACCAGAGTGGTTTTTCCATTTCATGTTAAAGGGAATGCCCAGGGGAACTGCACAGAAATACATGCAGGACATCCCTAAAATCAAAGGAATGGAAATTCAAATATTTCATGTAAAAAATGAAGAGGACAGAAGATAATCATTAATAAACACAAGACACAGTGAATCAGGAGCTTGTCCTGCTCTCCTTTTAAGGACACAAAGCCCTCTGCATGAGCAGCCCACCATGCTTTCCTTATAAGGGCAAAAGTGCTCCTGAACCAGCCCCCACCCTCCTTGTCCTTATAAGGTCACAAGTCCCTCTGAACCAGTAGCCCACCTTCCTTACCTTATAAGGAGAAAAGGCCACTGAATGACAGTCCACGCTTTCCTTATAAGGGCCAAAGCACTACTGAAACCAGCAGCCTGCCCTCCTCTCCTTATAAGGATGCAAGTCTCACTGAAACAAAAGCTTGTCCTACTCCCTTATGACTCCGTCTTAGAAATCAACTCACGACACTGCCATTTCTGAGAAAAAGGCTTGATTCTTTCAGACGTTGCTAGTGGGACTGTAAATTGCTAGTGAAAGTATTATGGAGATTACTCAGAAAACGTGGAATGGAACCACCATTTGACCTAGTTATCACACTCCTCAGTTTATACCTAAAGGAATTAATGTCAGCGTACTACAGTGACTCAGCACATCAATATTTATAGCAACTCAACTCACAATAGCTAAATTATGGAACAAACCTAGGTGTTCTTTAGCAGATGAATGCATAAAGACATTGTAGTATATGTACACAATGGAATATTATTTAGACTTAAAGAAGAATGAAATAATGGCATTTGCTGGTAAATGGTTGGAGCTGGATAAAATCACATTAAGTGAAATAAGCCAATCCCCCCAAAATCAAAGGCCAAATATTTTCTCTGATATGTGTATGCTAATTCACAATAATTTGAGGGTTAGGGAGGAATAAAGTCAGTTTGGGTTATGTAGTGGGGAGTGAAGGGAGGGGAGGGGTATTGGGTCAGAAGGAGAGTGGATGGAATCAGACATTATTACCCTATGTACATCATGTACAACTAGATAAATGAGAAATTATACTCCATTTATCTATGATGTGAAAAAAGTGCATTCTACTGTCATGGATAATTATTTAGAACAAAATTTTAAAAAATGGTTTAAAAGTTCCTAAGTAGAGACTGTCATGGTTGGCTTAAAAGGATTTAACTGAATCTCACTTTGTTATTTGTGCACATTCATTATGAAGAATGCAGAATTTTATTATAGTATATTGGCACTTGTACATAACTTTTTTTGATTAATTCTGTTGCCAGTAACTCTCCTTTCCTTCCCCACCTCCTTCACTCAGATCCCCTTCTTCAAGCTCATGTTTGTGCCTTTCATCAGTGAAAGTGACACCCCTGTGATAAGGTAAGGTATTGAAAGAAGATGGAAAAGCAGGGCATGGTGGCACACAGGTGTAATCCCAATGGCTTGGCAGGTTGATGCAGGAGCATCATGAGTTCAAAGCTAGCCTCAGAAACTTAGCAAGCCCTGAGAACATAGCAGGGCCCTGTCTCACAATAAAAAGTAAAATGCGCAGGGGTTGTGGCTCAGTGGTTAAGTGATTAAACACATCTGGGTTTAATCCCTTGTGCAAAAAAATATAAATAAAAAGAGGAAAACCCACTAAATTCCCTGTGGGTTTGAAATGAATTAGCTCACAGAAAAGCAATTCAAGGGAGGGGATGTTGGTGAAGTAGAGGGAAGTGGTGTTTCTTGTAGCTTGATGACCCCGGATTCCAGGCATGGGAATACTGTTTCTCTGTGAGTCAGGTGAATGCCGGATTTAATACTAATACTCAATATTGGACAGTCACAGTGCCTGAAAGGCTTAGAAATTGTGGGTATATTAAACAAGTAAAAGCACTAAAATTAGAAATAAGCTGCTTGTGGGAGAGTGGAATTAGCACACAGTCAGAGAAAAAGTTGAGAACTACTATGGATAATCTTAGCATGGAAAATCATGAGCTCTTGGAGTCAGCTGTCCTAGGCCCATCTGGAGGCTGTTTGGCACAATGAGCTGGTACACAGAAGATTCCCGTGTTTAACAGTTGTCCATGGAGAGTTGAGATAGGAAACACCTGCAGTCAATGGGAATGTGATGACACCAAGAGAATCAGGAACACAGGTGAAGGTGTTTGGGGCTGCATCTGATACACAGTCCTGTTAGACACCAACTGTGTGACTTTGACTGTGGCTCACAAGAGAAATCAGACAGAGAGATCTTGGAGAGGCCAATGAGACCCAGCTCCCTTCCCCTTTAATTCTGGTGATTCACAGGACCAGCAGCAGCCAGTTGGGAACTTGAATGGGCTGGTGTAAGGGCACTCCCAGACTGACCCTGGGAGACCAGGAAGAGCAGTGTCCATGTGCAACGGAAGTGGAAAAGAATTGCTCCCCTTTCCCACTAGTAAAGCCCTGGGGAGACAACTGGGGAGTTCTCCAGCATAGATGAGCATCTGCCAGGCTCCTGAGGTGTGTTGATTTAATATCATCCGAGGACTTGCCATACAGTAAAGCACTTGAGGTCTCACTAGATCTGGGTCCTGCTTGCAGAAGCTCCATCTACAGAAACTCATCTCACAGAATCCAGCAGTGACTTCACCTTGGGAGTGGTGCTGACAGTACTCCCCATTCCATTCTATCTCACAGTTTGCAGAAGGGAAACTGAGAAGATTTGAACTTAACTGGTGTCTTGGTGAGCAACACAATAAAAAGAAAGTACCTGACAGCCCATGGCCCTTTCTGGAATGCTCAGTACATACTATAAGAAGAAACAGAAACTAAGATAGGCATGGACAAAGAACATATATTCTCATTGACTATTTTGTCCACAGCAACATTAATGACTCCTCAACTTTTCATCAAGATTCTTCTCTCTCTCCTCTTCTCTTCTTCTTCTTCTTCTTCTCCTCCTCCTCCTCCTCCTCCTCCTCCTCCTCTTCTTCCTCCCCCCCCTCTCCCCTCTATCACCTCCTCCTTCTTCTTCTCCTTCTTCTCTCTCTCTCTCTCTCTTTCAATTTGTGCTGAATGATTCATGGACAGTTACACATACACGTATTTGTTTCTGTTTTCTCATATCCATCTATTTTTGAAGTAATTATGTTCCCTTGCTCCACCTTTTGAGAGGTAAGGTTTTTTATTAGTGTATTTAGGTTTTGTTTTCTATTTGTTTTCAGTATTCTTTTTCGCTTTCTATCCTTTCCTTTGCCAACAGTCAAATTCTATTGCTCTCTTTTGCACTGTTTAATTTTTTTACTTCCATTTCTTTCTACTCACTTCTAAGCATCACATCCTGTCACTTCTTCATTTGCTCTGTTCACCTGTTGAAATTTCAACTCTTTTATACTCACTTATCTCTTTTTCTTTTCTCTTAATCAACTCTATTAACATCTCTTAGCTCTAATTCGTATATATATCACCAGCCCCAACACTAATGCTATAGCAATAATTAATACTGAAGATATCATCGGTAACACGCATTGTTTGATTTTAAGCTGGACAACACATGATTCCTTTCTGTTCTTACTGATGGAGACATCTGATCCTATCATTTCTGTTTATTGTGCCAATTAACACTGATGGTGTCATAATAGGAACCAAGTTCTTAATTTGTTGCTATATATTGTTTGAATAGGTTGATGATATTATGTGGCTCCCCTAGTCTGTGAAGTATTGGAGATCTTCAAGGACACTATAAGTTCACAGAATAGAAGCTCTGTTGCTTAGGATCCATTAGGATAGATGGTAGATACAAAAAATGACATGAAAAAGCAAGGGAGCTAATGATCCTAAACAACCCAGAATGCCTCAACAACAGACTCTATTGATACCACAGCAAAAAAATTGTTAGAGCGGGATTTAGAATGTTCATAGTTAAACTGACTTGTAAGGTAAAAGATAATGTAAGGAGTGAAATGCCAGAGAAAGTAGAAGTTAAAGAACACTTCAATAAGGAGATAGAGATTCTGAAGCAAAATCAATTGGAAATCCTTTAAATGAATCAGCAAACCAAATCAAAACATCAATAGAAACCAAAACCAATAGACCTGACAAATTGAAAGACAGAGTTTTAAGCAATGAATATAAACTATATAATATGAAAAAGTTAAACATGGAAAAGAGATATTAAGAGACCCTGTAACAGAATGTTCAAGAAATATGGGATAAAACTAAAAGGTCAGATCTAAGATTAATTGGGATTGATGAAGGCTCTGAAGTACTAACTAAAGGAATGTACAATCTTTTTAATGAAGTAATATCAGAAAATTTCCCAGAATGTAAGGATGAAATGGAAAATCAAACAGAGGAGGCATACAGGATTTCAGACATACAGAATTAGAACAGACCCACTCCAAGGTACACTGTCATGAAAATGCCTCACACAGAATAAGCATAAATGTTTAACATCTGCCAGAGAAAAATGAGTGGTCACCTTTAGAAGTAAAACAATCCAGAACAGGTGATTTTTCAACTGGACCCTAAATTCCAGGAGATTTTGGAATAATATATACCAGCCCTGAAAGAAAATGCATGCCAAACTCGACAAATAAGCCTCAGGACTGAAGAGAAACAAGAACCTTCCATGATAAACAAAAGACAAAAAATTCACAATGAAAAATACTGTCCTGCAAAACATAGTCCATAATATATTTCATGAAGAAGAAATGGAGAATAAAAATGAAAACCGACACAGAGGAAAACTATTCTAGATGAATCAAAGGAAAATCTAATTCCACCCCTAAACTAAAAATAAATCAAAGTGGCAAGAATTAAAAATCATCTCTCAATAATATCATTGTAGGTAAATTATCTAAATTCACCCATCAAAAGCCACAGCATAGGCCTGCCGTTTGGATTCCAGAACAAGATGTAACAATATGCTTTCTCTGAGAGACTTACCTCATAGGCAAAGACATCCACAGACTGAAGGTGTAAGGATGGGAAAAAATGTATCCTACGCATGGATCCTGTAAACAAGCAGGGATTTCTATTCCCATATCAGATAAACTGGACTTAAAGCCAAAGTTAATCAGTGGAGACAGAGAAGGTCATTTCATACTGCTTAAGGCAATCATACAATAACCTGCAATAATGGTCACAAATATTTATTCCCCCCAAAATAGAGCATCTATATGCATCAAGTAAACCCTTTTCAATATGAAGATTCAAATAGACCACAACACATCAATAATGGGTGACTTTAACAGGCCTGTCTCATCACTAGATAGATCTTCCAAACAAGAATTAATTAAGACATTACAAAACTAAAAATACAATTCCGAATTTAGAATTAGCAGGCATATAGAAAATTTCATCCATCTATGACTGAATACACTTTCTTCTTAGCAGCATATGGAACATTTTATTAAATTGACCATATTTAAACTACACATCAACTCTTAGGGAAAACAAAAAAAGAGATAATACACTACATTCTATCACATCATAATAAAATGAAATTAGAAATCAATGATAAGAAAAAAGACAGAAAACACCCAATAACTGGAGATTAAATACTTCTCTATTGAATAATGAAAGGATAGCATAAGGAATCAGGGGTAAAAAAAATACATAAAGTAAATGAGAATAGTGATACAACTATCAAAATCTCTGGGACACTCTGAAGGCAGATCTAAGAGGAAAGTTTATAGCATTGAGTAACACATGAAACAAAACAAAGATACCAAATGAGTAATCTAACTTTATACTCAAGGCCATAGAAAAAGAACAAATGTACAACAAAATCACTAGGAGACAGGAAATAAGTAAAATCAGAGCTGAAGTCAATGAAATTGAGAATAAAAAATTCAAAAAAACAACAAAATAAAAACTTGGTTCTTTGAAAGAGTAATCAAAATTGATATACCCTTAACCATACTAACCAAAAATAGAGAAAAATTGAAATTATTTAATCCATGATGAGAAAAGAAATCTCATCATAGACACTACTGAATTACAGGAGGTAATCAGAAACAATTTTGAAAATCTAAATTCCAATAAGCTATAAAAATTTGAAGACTTCAACAAATTTATAGTTCCAAATGACTACTCAAATTGATCCAGCAGGATACAGAAAATTTGAAGACATCAATTTCGAGTAATGCAATTGAAGAAGCCATGAACATCTACAATCAAAGACAAAAGCATACCTTGGATTCTCAGGCAAGTTTTAGGAAACTTTTAAAGAAGAACTAATATTTGTGCTCCTCAAATTACTCCATGAAATACAAAAGTAAACAAGTCTTTCCAACACTGTCTATGAAGCTAGTATTACCCTGATACAGAAACCAGACAAAGACACATCAAAGAAAGAAAAATTCAGACCAAGAACCTGAATGAACAGAGCCATAGCCAATGATTCCTAAGAAAATACTGGCAAATTGCATGCAAAAACACATGAAAAAACTAGTGCACAATGATAAAGTGGGTTCATCCCAGGGAAGCAAGATTGGTTTAACATATGGAAATCAATAAATAGAATTCACTACATCAATAGTCTTAAAAACAAGAATCACATGAATATCTCAAGAGATGCAGTAAAAGCATTTGACAAAATACAGCTTGCATTTATGTTCCAAACACCAGCAAAAATATGAATAGAAAGAACACATCTGAACGTTGTAAAAGCTATATGTGAAAAACCCAAGTACAATACCATTCTAAATGAAGAAAAACTGAAAACATTCCCTCTAAAAACAAGACAGAGATGCCCTCTCTCACCACTTCTGTTAAACATTGCCCTTGAAACTACAGCCAGAGCATTGGGTGAAAAAAGAAATTACAGGGATACAAATAGTAAAAGAAGTGCTCAAACTATCTCTGTTTGCCAATGAAATAATCTAAATTTAGAAGACCCCCAAACTCCACCAGAAACCTTCTAGAACTCATAAATGAATTCAGCAGAGTAACAGGATGCAAAATTAACACCCAAAATCAATTGTGTGTTCATACTCCAACAATGAATCAGCTGAAAGAGAAATTAGGAAAACCATCCCACTCACAATAGCCTCAAAAAAATAAAATACATGGGAATCAATCTAACAGAAGAGGCCAAGGACCTCTACAATGAAAACTATAGAACACCATAGAAAGAAATTAAGGAAGACCCTAGAAGATGGAAAGACCTCCCATGTTCTTGGATATTCAGAATTAATATTGTCAAAATGCCATACTATCAAAACCACTATACAGATTCAATGCAATTCCCATCAAAATTCCAATGATATTCTTCATAGAAATAGAAAAAGCAGTGATGAAATTCATCTGGATCAGAGACCCAAAATAGCCAACCCAATCCTTAGCAAGAAAAGCAAAGGAGGAGGTTTCACAATACCAGACCTCAAATCATAATACAGAGCTATAGTGACAAGAACAGCATGGTGTTGGCACCAACACAGGGAAGGAAACTAATAGAACAGAATAGAAGACACAGAGACAAATCCACATGCAGTTGCCTCATACTAGAAAAAGGCACCAGGAATATACATTGGAGAAAAGATAACGTCTTCAATAAAGCATGCTGGGAAAACTGGAAATCCTTATGTAGTAGAAGGAAATTTAACCCCTATCACTCACCATGCACAAAACTCAACTCAAAGTGGATCAAAGACCTAGGTATTAAACCAGAAACCTTGTCCCTCCTAGAAGGAAATGTAGGACGAGGTCTTCAACATATCAACTCAGGAACTGACTTCTGTAACAAGAGTCCTGAAGCACAAGAAGTCAAATAAAAAATCAATAACTGGAATGGCATCAAATCAAAAAGCTTCTTCAGAGCAAAGGAACAATCAAGAATGGAAAGAGATAGCCTACAGATTGGGACAAAGTCTTTGCCACCTGCACCTCAGATGGAGCATTAATTTCCAGGATATACAAAGAACTCAAAAAACTTAACACCATAAAATCAAATAACCCAATCAATAAGTGGCAAAGGAATTGAGCAGAAAGTTCTTAAAAGAAGAAATACAAAATACAGCTTCTGAATGATTGAAACTTAAAATGAGATGATTTAGTTTCAGCAATAGAGGAAGTTATCCTAGGAATAATGGTGAAATTCTACATCTGAATTTATACAATAAAAAGAGTTTACAACCTTGATATTGGATCAGGATATCCCAATGGGGTAACCACTATTAATAAGGAGTTTGTTCAATGATTAAAGTTCTACACGATCAAAACAATGGTTTCTTCTCGACACATCACTTTGTTTTTCTTAATAGAATCTTGAGACTCTCAGATAATGCCCTGAAACAGTATCAGTACTATAGTCTTTTCCCACCAACGTTTTAAGGCAAAAGTCACATGCTGAAGTTGATGCCATTTGCTGCACAGATAGGGTCATAGCTCTCAGTGAAGTTTACTGGAACAAGCTTCATGTCACTACACTCAAGCTGTGAAATCAGAAGACAGAATGACCTGTCAGATAGTAAACAGCTGAACAGACTTTCCACTATGCGCCTTTTGAGCTCTTTTCATAGGTCCATTTTATATTTGTGGCATCAAGCATAATTTATCACATCTAATTCTAGTTCAGTTATGTGTTTGAAAAAAATCAATGAAAAAAAATCAGGATTTTAAAAGAACCACAAATAAATCAGATTCATACCAAGGTTTCTGGCTATTTATTCTTTTATATGAGTTTGGGATGCATCAGGGAATTAAACATTCTGCAACTTCACTGTGAATTGCATACATTATTCTTGTAGTGATCCGATATATTTTCTTGAAGAGACTCATTCTGCTTTAAGACTTAAGCCATTCAATTCTACCACATTCCCCCTATTATCTCTCTCTTTCATTTGTCAAAATTCTCCTGGCTGTTGATCTTTATTAAAATCAAAACTGAAAGCTAGCCCATTATATTCACTGATACCAAATTCCTGACCAAAATTTAGCTTCAGAAAATTTGGAGTGAACTTTATTGAGGGTCCCTTGTGGATATTGAAATCTTCAAAATTTCTAAATATTCTTTGCCATACTAGACCACAATATCACCCCACTTCAACATAAGAATGCTCATAATTATGTGATCAATTGTAATACTAAGAATGCCTACCATTGTGTAGACATTGACTATGAAAGTAACTGGTGAAACCCTGTGTAATGTTTCGTTTCATCTTCACAACCATCTTCTGAGTTAGAAATTTTATTATCCTTCTTTGACTTAAGAAGAAAGAGAACCAAAATTCAAGTCACTTGCTAGAGATATTCTTGGCCCCATTTCTTCTTTCATCAATATTTATCTCAGATAGCATGCAATGCAAAACCTCTGCCAATATTGCATTGAGGGTCCCATGTGGATATTGGTCCACATGGGATGAGGGTCCCAGATGTTTTAGAATGTGTAGGAGTTTGAATCACACAGATGCAAGGGGATTTATGCATGGGACTAACACAACCTTGTTTGGACTTTAAAATCCACACTTTTTTAATTTAGAGAATTAATTCAGAAGGGTATGAGGAAGAGGGGAACATAGTCTGGATAGAAAGAAGTGAAAAGATTTTAGACACATACTGAAGTTGGAAGCTCTCACTTGTTGATGGCTATTATGCAGAAGCTGAAGGAGAGAAAGACTGAGAATAAGCCAGGATAGGTTTCTGACTGGGTGGGTGGAGACAGATTGCTGTTACCTCTAACTACCTCAGGCACATTATCCGCCACCTACTCACAGTAGGTGATGCACTACCTTGTTGTTACCTAGAGTGGCTTGACGTGAGAGATCTCACTCTCTGATAGCACAATCACTTTTATTTTTTTCCTCAACAATTACCCACTACAACCAATCTTAAAATAGAGAATTCTATGTCTTTGATTCCTCTATTTTGTTCAAGTGTCTAAGCCCAAACTAATGTTCATGTTTTCCTAACAACTTGATTCCCACTGAAATTGATTTGTACTCCTCTTCTCTTCCACCCTCCATTCTTCTCCACTGATTTCTCTGTCCCACTAACCTACAAAAACCCAAGGCCTAAAGCCACAGTTGGACTTCATTTGCTCATATTTGAATGCTGAATGGGGAAAAATGAGACAGTGATGTTGACTAGGAACATGAATTTACAGTTCTTAACATTAAAATTATCCTCAGGGTGCTTACCTTAATATTAAAAAGTTCTGTAGGCAGTACCTGCAAGCAAACAGAGATGGAAAAAATTAATCTTCATGTTATGCAAGAAAATTTTCTTCCCTGTGGATGAAAAGAAAATTTGTATACAACTTGATTACCAAGAAAAAGACAAATAATGAAATGGATGCATTATACCCTGTATAAATAAAGCTTATTCTCTGGAACAATGATATATGCAATGTAAATCCTATTGACCATAAAATAATTAATCTGATTTCCTTCTATAACAGTCCTCTTTCTTTATACCCCTGTCCACTCTTTTAGGAAGATGCCAATTTCATCACTTTGTAGCTGAAAGATGCTAAAGCTGGTTGAGGTAATGTAATTTACCAAAGTACTCAACCATAAAAGAACACATTTAAGGCCTAAATTACAGATTTTTGGTTGTCTTGGATTTTTCTATTGTCCTACAGTGCCTGTGGTATCTGTAACTAACAGAGGCTTCTCGAAAAAGCCTTAAGTGTCATTACTTCTCACATGACGCTCTGATCTTTACCAAAGATAATACTCGGTTATCAGAGCATCAGAAAATAAATGAAAACTTATGAGATGCAGTATATCTACATAAGAATCTTAGTAAAGTGGAATTGGAGGCCCAGGATATGGGAGGAATTGACTCTAGTGAGTTTATTCACTGATAGGAGTCCAGAGACTCTGCCTCTATTCATAGTGACATAGATCATGTGACATAATCTCTCTTCTCTCCTTCTGCAGAAAATTGATTAACATGCTCCACCCAGAAAACAAACAGTGTTTGCAAATAACTATGAGAATGCTCACAGTGTTGATGAAAGTAACTTTTCAGATGGAGATGATGCTGCCAAATTCTTATAGCTTACGTAATGTCAAAGGTTTTAGCACACAGGACAAACAATATTATTCATCAGAAGAAGGAAAAATGAAAGTAAAGAAAAGTATGACTTTGGTGATAAATAAAAATGAAACCATTACATCTATTCAATATAATTTCAATGAACTATAGAAGAATATCATCCAGAGTGTTTATTTTATTTTCCCTTAGACCAACAATATTTTTCTAGAAGACCGGTTAGTTTTCAGGGTCCATATTAAAGAAGAATGTCAACAGAAAAGATCATATGTCTAACCCCCATACTGCACATTTATACTTTCTCCATCTTCTTCCACCATCACCTCAAGAAAAGAAGAGACTACAAATGATGACAACAGATCTGCTGACCATGCCAGGTTTCTGTCTGTACAAATTAGGAGACATTTATAATGAAGGACCCTGTTTTCCTTGACAAATATTTCAAACTATTTCCATTGTTTTCACTACTGCTAAAGAATAGGAGATTTCCTTCTGGCTGAATTAGGGTCATCTGCAGACTTGGAACTGCAGATGGTGGTTAGTAGTCCTAGTCCTACTTCTAATCCTAGTCCTAATCCTACACCTAGTTCCCTCCATATCCCTATTCAAGTGACCTAGATAGCATGCCATATAAAAAACTATTTTATCATGTCTTTAACCATTAATTTTTTAAATGAAGATTTGCATTTTCTCCTATTTGTTGTTTGATGTGTGTGTGTGTGTGTGTGTGTGTGTGCATGTGTTTGTATGTTGGGATATTGTACTACCACAGAATTATACTGCAGGGATTTTAAATATGTAATTGACCTTTTAATAAGTATTATAAATGTCATTTTTAAAATGAGGATCTAAAGTACAGAAAATTGGAAAAAACACAAAAAGTAATTTTCACCTTTTCAATACTCCCATAAGGTAAATTTCTTTATCTTATTTGATAGGTAAGAAAACTGAGATAGAGAGGCATTAGGTAATATTGGGGAAATATATTTGTGGTAGTTAATTTTAATAGTCAACCTGACAGAGCTGAGGATGCCCAGATAGTTGAAACATTTCTAGTTGTGTCTCTGAGAGTATTCCCAGAAGTTAGCATTTGAGTATGTAGACTCTAACTCTAACCCTAACCCTAACCCTCACCAGTGTCAGAAGTGGGAGGTAGGGGCGTAATCCAATCCATTGAGGGTCTAAATAGAACAAAAGGGCACAGGAAGAGTAAAGTCATTCTCTACTTGAGATGGTACATCCATCTTCCTCTGCTGTCATGTCAGTGCCCCTGGCTTGCTGGCCCTGAGATGCAGACAGAATTCCATCATCACCTCTCTTGGTCCCCAGCCTGCAGAATGCAGATTGTGGGTCTTCTGAACTTCCATCACCATATAAGTCGATCTCTCATAATAAATGTTTTAAAATACATTTATATTTATCTTCATTGTTCTGTTTCTCAGAAAACCCCTTATAAAGGAAGAAATACTCTGCTAAATGTTTGGGAAATACAATTAAAAATATAATCTCCTGCCAACCCAGAAAAAACTCTCCACAATGGTAGAAGTGAAAGAAAACAGTTTTATTAGGGAATAAGCATTAAAGCAGAATGTTGTATGCATCACAGACAATCTGATAAGGGATTGTAAAGACAGAAGGAGGTTACATATATGTTCTTAAAAGAAAGGAAAATGAGCACTCAAGCAAGAGAAAGTATCATTTGTTGCACATAGTTCATCTCAACTTACTTGGTAATTGGGGTTGCCATCTGTGTTAGCCAATTAGTTTAATCCATAGGAAAAATAATCCTCATATCTTTATGACAAAAGGTGAATTGAGAGTGAGGCACCAGCCAAAGTTAGGCCCTGCCATCCCCTGAAACCAGGATATAGAAGTGTCATCCTCCTTGATTACATGTCAAAGAGACCTGGAGAAAGACATTGTCTGGATGTAACACTGGCAAGAGGACTATTTAGTTTTTGTTTTGTTTTGTTTTGTTTTTAATTCGGTATTCAAAGAAACACTGATGCATCTTATGTATCTTACAAGTTTCCTAAAGTAAATGCTATAAGAAAGGAGGGAAAACTTATCTTATTTTCAACAGGGAAAGATTTTTTTCTTATAAAAAGGGACTAATTTAAATTTTTAATATTTGACACAATATTTGTACATGTTTATGAAGTATGATGTGATGTTTTGATTTATGCATATATTGTGTAGTGATCAAGTTAGGGTAAGTAGCATCACCCATTGGCTTGGACTTTTATAATTTCTTTATGGTGAATACATTCAAATTCCTGTCTTCTGACTATTTGGAGATACATAATGCAATTGTTTGGGATATTCACTCTGGTATGCTGTAGAACACCATCTATTGTTCCTTCTCTCAAACGATAGCATTGAGCCCATTGACTGGCCTCTCTCCTTTCCCTTCTATCTCCCCTATCCAACTCTGAGAAACTTCCATAAAAGTTAAACAGAGCTGGGTGCAATAGTGCACACATGTAATCCCAGTGGCTCAGGAGGCTGAGGCAGGAGGATCACCAATTCAAAGCTAGCCTCAGCACAGCAAGATGCTAAGCAAGTCAGTTAGACCCTGCCTCTAAATAAACTACAAAATAGGGCTGGAAATGTGGCTCAGTGATTGTGTGTCCCTGAGTTCAAACCCTGGTAACCCCCTGGTACCCCTCAACAATATAAGGCAGAAGAGAAAGAAAACAGTTTTAATGTTGAACAAGCATGAAACCAGAATTTAATGTGCAGAGGCTAGCTGCTAAAGAGATTTAAAGAACAGAAAAACACCTTACCTTTTCATATAGCCTTGCCATCCCAACTATACCATACCTTTTCTTGAGCTAATAAAAAGCTACTTTTCAAACACGAGGACTGAATTAAATTCTACTTGTCACACATAGCAATTCATTCTAAATTCTTCTGGTAACCATACTGGCCATCCATTTTTGCTAATTACCCTTATACAAATAACAGCAAAATTTCTCATCATTTATGACATGTAAGTAGTTAGAATTCTCAATAGCCTGAGTTAAATTCCCATGGAGATGGGGAAAAAGGGGTGTGCTATTTGAGTCTGTCCACCCCAAACTTTGTGTGGTAATTTGGTCCCCAGTATGGCAGTAGTGTGAGGGGCAGAACCTTTGAGGGGTAGGGCCTGGTGCGAGGACTTACAGTCTTTGAGGGTGTGCCCTTGAAGGAGACAGTGGGACCTCAGCCCCTTCTTCTGCTCTTTCACTTTCTGGCCATGAAGTGAGAGGCTTTGCTCTGCTGGGCATTTCCACTATGATGTGCCACCACAGGCTCTAAGCAGTGAGGAATAATTTTGGTCCTCCAACTAGGGGTCAAAATAAACCTTCTTTGCAATTGTTTAACTCAGTTATTTGTTGTAGTAATTGAAAGCTGACTTACACTGAGGGCTACCTTCCTGGAGGTTTATGTCTCAAAGAGGTCTTACATTGCAGAACTTGGTTAAAGGATTTTCTTTAAAATGATTTATACACATGTCTAAAGAGCAGAGAAAAAAATCACAATTGCAAGTGTTTTAAAGTAAATGCTCTACAGGAACTGAAGTCTGTCCCTTTTGGCATTATAAAAAATTACATTTTATTTTGATTATTTTTAGTTTGTATACGCACACACATTTCATTGTCTTGTGTGATCCAGAATCAATGACTGGTGTCTGTACAGGTAGTTGTAAATTTCTAAAGTCAGTTGTCGATTTTTCATGAGATGACTTATTTCTTATTCTAGTAAAAGTATGCTACTTTTCCAAATTTTCTGTTGTGTCATATAAACCAAACACATTTGTTATCTGTACACATTTTCATTTTATATCCAGACTCAAGAATCACAGCTCTAGTAACTCCCATTATCTCATTGGTTTATGCAGAGTTAATTCCATATAAAGCATGAGCCTCCAAGGTTTCACAAGAACTTGCCAGAGCCTAGGAAATCTTAAGTTGGCCAATTTTATCCTAAGCATTGAACCTACCAGTATATATTAACAAAAATGCAATATGAACAGAAATCTCAGATTAATCAGTTCTCTTTTCCTCTCCATCCCCCAAAGAATATTGTCTGATACACACAGTTATGTTTACACAAGATTACTGTTTCTAAATTTTGAACTTCAAGGCAGTGACAGGCTGTATCTAACGATCAGAGCAAAGAGAACAGCACACTGATAGCAAGACATGGGGAGTACTTCAATACATGGCCAGATTGTGCTTGCAGGGGGTCAGGTGAGGAATTCAGGCCAACAGTTGTAAGGGAAAGGAGAGCCAAGGCATCTCAATAATAGTGAGAGATGCTTCAGAACCCCTTCCCCTTGATATTATGCCTTTGGACATTTCAAAGATTAGTGGTACTGGAAATGAAGGTCCAAGGAAGTTAGATGGAGAACTATGACAAGTTGTATTAAACAGTGGATCCTAGCCAGGCATGGTGGCACACTCCTCTCATCCCAGTAGCTCAGGAGGCTGAAGCTAAGGCAGGAGAATGGCAAGTTCAAAGCCAGCTTCAGCAAATATCAAGGCTGGGGATGTGGCTCAGTGATTGAGTGCCCCTGGGTTCAATTCCCTGTACACAAAGAAAAATAACAAACAAAAAAGTGGATTCTAAACCACTGTAATCATTCTACATGGCATTTAATCCATGATTCATTGGAAGACATGATGAAGAGAAAATTTTATTGATTAAGTAACAAAATGGAATCCATTTTGGTGAGCTCAGAATTCCTGACAGAATTTATGCCTTGAGAGAAACAGGGTACAATTGAAACTATCAATTTAGACAGATACTACATATGTCAGTGTGTTGGCCCACTGTTGCCATGACAGTATTAATGATCAGAGGAAATTGTCTGCTAAACACCTTGTGGATCCAGATATAAAATCCTATTGAATCTGGGAGGTAAGTGAGATAGCTGTAAATTGATACAATTGCCTGGCTCTATTTCCATGTCCTGATGACTCGATATACACCAGAGAAGAAATTTTTTATGGTACCTCTAGTGAGTCTGAATGAAGTAAATTAGGAAAATGCCAACCACTAAGGTCTTTTGAATGAAAGTAAGACTCCAAGGGTGGTGCCAGCAGAGTTAAGAGGTTCCCTGTCCATCAGTGGGGTGTGGCTGCACTACAGTAGATTCCAACCCAATGTAGTGTGGCCATACCTCTCCTATGGATGGGGAGCCTCTTAACTCTTTTCTAAAGAATTCTACAAAGTTCTCTTTGGCAGAGATTAATATTTGAAGCAAAATGGAGTATGCATAGATTAGATTTTTTATAGCTGGGCTGTGGTGTTTATTTTTGCCACCTCCATCATAGTAATGATAATGAAATTAGATAAAATTAGGAAATATGTAAGACCTCACTTTTTGAAATTATACTGCATGGTAGATCATTAGCCCAGAAAGACTTGTATTATGTCAATTTTCTTTTAGGTAATTAGAGATTTCCTAGTATTAGATATACAGATTTAGCCATACCATAGACATATGGAAGATGTGTCTCTGTTCTATATTCTTCTGCCCTGGTAATTTTCTGATTACAGAAGATGCTACCACAAATCTCTAGAATTTTCAGCATCTATAGCTATAATGCAATAATAATTATGGTAATTATTACAAATAATTACAGTAATTATGATAATTATTCCTTAATTACTGTAATATTTAATCATAGGGATAAGGATTATTTAAAGTCATCCTTGTAATTAACTGAGGGCTTGGTGCAGTCACAGAAAATATAGTTGCCCTCCCCAATTGGCCCCATGTTATTTAATTCAGCAAAATAATGACTAGTTTCTGTAAAGATCACAGTTTGTCAAAATATGCCCCAGGAAATCCATTCATTGGGGTTACAGAGAACAGCTCCCTGGAAGGACTGAGATCCTTTGTAATGTTTACAGTGCTGAGCTTTGTTTGGAGGAGCATGTATTGTTTTAAAAGCAAAATGAGAATTCATTGCAAGTTTGAAGAACTCATCATCAACATAAAAAGGTAAGAACTAATTTCAGAATTTGCAGGAAAAATAGCATGTCTGGAGGTAATGATGTGGGTTTTTCCTGATAATTAGGAAATATCTAATTTAAGTAAAAATTAAATATATATTAAAATGTAATCATTTTAACAGTTTCTTGAGACATCATCAACATATAAAATTCTAAGTATTTAAGTTGTTCAACTTGATATTTGATATACATATATATTGTGAATTAGCAATTGCAATCAATCTTTTTTATGTAGGTTACCATTGTGTGTATGTGTAAAGTGTTAGTGTAGTAAGATCTAATTTAAAATCCATCTTATTAGTGAATTACAAACATACAAATAGTATTGTTAACTACCATTGCCATAATGAACCTTATAGGCCTACATCTAAAAATTTGTACAATTTGACAAACTGAGTAGTGTATAGCTTTGTCCTCATTTTTCCCATTGTCCACTCTCTTGGGTAATAAAAATTTGCTCTTCATGTGTTAGGTTTGACCTACCTGTTAACTATTTGTCTTAGTGTAAATCTCCCAAAAAGGAAAAAGATTTGGCAGCAAAGATTTGAGTACCAGGTATTTTATTTGGGAGGTAAATATAGGACAAATCAGTATGAAAGTGGGGGAGTAAGGCAGGAAAATGAAGGAAGTCAATGATCAGTGTGTTATTAAGGTGATTATCACTGTGAGAAAGTGAATCTTACTTCCACAGTGGGCTTCTGGAGGCAGTGCATAACAGAAATGTCAGATTCATCCTACCGGAAAGGCAAGGACCCTAGCATATTCATATACCAACTCCTATCAATCCTGCTGAGAAATTCTCACAGGGAACATAGAATTTCCACTGCTTTTGATACTCTTGAATATGAACAGGATATTCAGAAAAAGGCCACTGGCAAAGAGATGCAGATACTAGCAGATAGATGTTGGACCACAGGAGCTGATCTGCAAGGCCAAAGTACATGAGCAGAGTACCGATGTGTTCCAACATTGTAGTGAGGATATCAAGAATTTGCAATTCCGAAACAATGATTGAAGATATAAATTTTTAAGTCACTGACATATAAGTGGAAACAAAATTCATGACACTGCATGCAGTTACTTAGTGAAAGACAGAAGAGGACAGCATGCTGAGTATTGGCAGAGAAATAACTTTAAGAAACAAGAAAGGATACTGTTAAGGAGCTAGAGGTGGTATAAGGGTAAAACCAAGGAAATCTGATAAGATGGAGCCAAGTTTCTAAAAGTGCCTCAAGAAGAAAGGCGTAAATAAACCATATCAAATGCTGTAAGTAGATAGCAAAAAGGAATATCAGAATCTGCTTTAATATTTGACTATATAGACTTCAGCAGACTGATAAACATGAAACTTGATTAGAATAGGTTTGGGAGGAAATGATACTAGACAGCAAGAATAGTCAATATTTTAAAGGGAATTTTGCTCTAATTAGAAGGAGTTAGAGCAATATCGAATGGAAAACAACCAGCTCACACCTATCTGTATTGACTCCTAGACAAAGCAGAGCTTTTGTCTTAACCTAGCATCTGTGGATGCTACCGTCCCCGGGCAGGGCCATTGTCATTGATCTTCATGGCTTAGAAACAGAATAGGATGTAGTCATTTAATAAATTATTAACCTTCATACTCTGGTATATTGATGAGATATTGGTTCTCTTGGGCTTCCAGGTGGTTCCTTTACCTCACTGTGCCTTTAAACTATTATTTTTCTGGGTAGGATATAATTTAAACATTTTGGAAAGTACTGCTTTCGAAGTATGAATTGACTGAGTTCTCAAGAATGAGGTTCAGTTTTACTTGTTTAATAAATAGAGTGGAATGATGACTGTATAGCATTGCTTTCAGTTCCATCTGATGCTCCATTTCTTTTCTACCACCGTTGCCTTTTTGCCGTTATTATTCACTGCCTCTTCTCAGTCAGCTGTGGTCTGGCTCCTGAGGACCCTGAGAAGAAATGTGGCACATTATCAGAGAGAAAATCATGTCAGCACTTCAAAATATATCAAGAAGCCAGTGTCCTATCCCCCTCACCCCCCACATCTGGATATATTGCTCTCGTGAAGCACTGCACTGTAATCTGATTGCTCTTCCTGAACTTCACCCTCACTCTCCCTCTAAATAATATAATCTTCTTTTTAAAATGAGAGCTCGTCTCTAAGCTTCCCAATATCCCTTTTCTAATGAGATGAATCTAAAGTGCCCATCAGGGGTTGCAGGAAGTGAACAAAGGAGGCTTGTGTGGTACTTCTGAAGCAGTCTCGTCCTGGCAGGAGCAGGTCTGCCCTATCCCTTACTAACTGCCATCCATCCTCCAAGGGCAGAAACATTCCTTCTGACTACAGTCTAAGAGGCTGAGCATTGACTCCTTGGTGAAGACACCAAAGGTCTTGACCTTTGCTTCTGCTCATGAGAGCTTCCTTCAGGTCTGTCTTCGTCCCTACTTCTCTAAGAGTAGAAAACACATGGTGGCCAACATAGTTTAGATACTATGTGACAGGTTTTGTTGAATGCAAAAAATAATACACACAAAAATAGAAATTCAAAAGACATTTAAAAATTAAACATAATCCCAAGAATTAGCAGTCATCCTTGTTGATTTGGAATATTATGCATGTTTTTCATGTAATTATGTGTAAAATTGTTTCCCATACATTTGATCTCAAATTATTTCTATTACATGTTAGATTAAAATTTGTACTCCTATAATGTGTAAAATCATTTGTCACATGGTGAAATATTTTCATGTCAATACGTGTTATTTTATAATACTGTCTGTAATGGCTATTATTATTTTTTTCATAAATAAGCCAACTAACCCTTGATAGGGTGAGTTTCATTTTACACTATCACTGAAATTCCTGTTATGAATAGATTTACATTAATGGAAATAATTTTATGATGAACATAATGAGCTCCCTGAAATCCTAATGTTTCTGCATTTACTAGCAAATTGAAAAAATGTGCAAAGCTATTCTCTTGTCTTTGATGATTTTCTTATTGCAGAGGGCATTCAAATATGGAAATATTAAATTCGTTTTCAAGACCTATATTCATATATAGTTCCTTCCTCTTTATCTCTTACTATGAGAAATTGTAGTGATACATTCCAAAAAGTAATCATCCCCTCCTATTTCAAATAATGCCTGTGAGAGCGGATGCAGGTGACCAAGAGAGAGTCAGACCAAAATGAGCTGAACAAAGCTTTAGTGGGATCAGCTCCGGGGGCGGGGGCGGGGCGGGGCGGGGCGGGGCGGGGCGGGGACCTTCACTGGTCCTCCAAAGTGAATGGCCAGGGAAGTGGCCTGCGGCTCTGGCTGGCTGGAACTTTTATGGCCAGGGATAGGTGGGGGAGGTTTAGGGGTTCAGTGTCCTCCTGGGATTGGCTGGGGACCCTGCTGAGACTCATGTCCCTCCGAAATTGACTGGGGGCTCCTGCTGACTGACAGGTGGGTACCAGGCTCCATTTGGGTTTGTCTGCCAGTGACCTAGTGGTCATGCCCTGGGGCAGGCTGCCTGCTGCCCTGCCCCACATCTAGCCACCTTAGACTGCCCTAACAATGCCTATTTATTCACTATTCTTCAGTGTAGTGGCAAATTATACCAGTTTTCTCTTGTTCTCTTTTTGTATTTCTAAGATTTTTTTCTTTTCTTTTTTTCTTTTTCTTTTTTTGATATTAGGGATTGAACCTAAGGGTCCTCAACCACTGAACCAAATCCCCCTTTCTTTTCTTCTTTTTAAAAAAATTTTGAGATAGGGTCTCACTAGATTGCTTAGAGCTTCACTAAATTGCTGAGACTGGTTTTGAGCCTGCTGTCCTCCTGCCCAAGCCTCCCAAGCTATGGGGATTACAAGGGTGCATGACCACACCTAGCATATTTCTAGGATTTGAAAATACCATTAATGTTTAGCATACATATAGCAAAATGCATAAATAAAATTAATACATTGAAAATTTTTCACAAAATCAACAAACACAGATAAACATCACCCTGAGGAAGGAATAAAACTCTAAGGGAATACCAGAAGTTCCTGACATCCATTTAGAATTATAAGTCCTATCTACTTGGATGTTCCACTGTCATCTCAAACCAATAGCTTTCAAATAAAACTCATCAATTTAATCTCCAAAACATTTTGCTCCATCCTTCTTCCATGAGTGCCAGAAACCTCTAGTAACTCTAGTTACAGATCTTGAAAAAGTGCTAGGTGCTATTTCAGTGATTCTACATTAGACAGAATTTCAGATTCTCCTAATGTGGCTATGGATCTTGATTTTAATAAGCCATTCTTCTGACTTGCATCTGGACCCACCATATGTGCTACTTAATATCCAATTTCTTACCATATTTCCTAATGACAGGACTATATTTTGCAGACATTATCGGGAATCCCATTTCCATGATACTGACCATTCATCTTTTGAAACTCCAGTGTTTGCACCTTTAACTTTCAAATGTTATTGTTTCATTCAGCTTAAAACACCAGGGAAGAAGTCTTTGTTTTTGCCTCAGAAATGTCCTAAATTGTCCTTTGTCCTTTCCTGTCACCTCTATCTCTACACCGCCATAACCATGCACTTCTCCAGTGGTCACCACCCAGAAATCCATCAGCGAGCACACCCTCCTGTCCTAGCCATCACTTCCCTACAGCTAGCTGAGTTCACCCTTACACTCCATTGCTTAGTTCTTTGATCTAGAAACCATCACATCCTATAGCACATGAATTAGTGTCTTTCTTTACTACAAAATTTTGACTTATGAACATGGGGAAAATAAGCTTGGGAATATTTCAGGTATGATATTTTAAAATACTTTTTTCTCCCTCTTCCTCTTTCTTTTGATCTTTTCCCACTGCAATTTCTCCTGTGGGACTTCCATTACATACAGGCTAGTGTTGTAAATGTTGTCCCATATTTCTCTGAGGCCCTGTTTATTTTGCTTCATTCTTTTCTTCTTTCTGTTCTTTGACTTCAGAATTTCTCTGAATCTCTTAGGTAAGTCACTTGTAATTCTGTCATTTAAAATTTGCTATTGAAACTTGAGTTTTACTTGATTCACTGCTTCTGCTGGCAGGTGGGGTCTCACAAGCTGCAGGCCTCTGCTGGCCGAGAACGGTTGCAGCTCTTAAGGACGGGCCATGCCCTCCAGTGTTGCAGCAGACCCCAGCAGTGCATCCTCAGTTTCTTCTTCTTTCTGGATTCTGGTCTCATGCATTAAAAGAATGAAAATGAAATCTGCACACCGATCCACAGACCAGGATCAGTGAGTGTAATGGTAAGATTTTTTGAACAATAGAAAAAGGACTCTTGCCATGCAAAGGGGAATCATGTGCTGCTCTAGGGGAGCCACTATTAGTCCCTCTAATGATTTTTTTCTAACTTTCAGGTATTATTATACTTTTCAATTTCAGAATTTCCATTTGCCTCTTTAGGGGGAAAGTCCTATCTCTTTATGATATTCTCCATTGGATGTGACATCATCACCATATCCTGTGCCCATTTTAACCCAACTTTCCTGTAGTTCTGTGAACAAAATAACAACTGCTTTGAAGTTCATTCCTTTTAAATCCAGCATCTGATGTCATGCATATGGGTTGCTGTCGCCTGTTTTTCTCCCAGTGTACGGATCATACTTTCCTGTTTTTTTTTTTTTTTTTTTTTTTTTTTTTTTTTTTTTTTATGGTAACTGGATATTCTAGAAAATATATAGGAGGGACTTTGAAACAAATTTGCCTACTGCCCCACTCCCCAGGAGATTTATTTTCATTGGTTTGGTTGTTGCTTTATTCACTGACTGGCTAGGTGATTTTAGCACTGTTTACTGCCATTTCCCCCAATGATGTCTGTTGTTCCACACCGAACAACAAAGGTTGGGTGTCCTCCCTGGGCCAGCCAGAGGGGAGCACGGGGTCGAGCAGGATGATGAGTGTCAACGGCTGAAAAAAACACACCAGCCAGGAGGTCTGTCGAAGCAGAATCTCGTTTAATAAGGAAGTGAAACAGGTATATGAGGAGGGAGCGAGTGAGAAAAAAAACAAAGAAAGGGGAGGAGATACCAGCAAGGGCCAATCATCTTAAAGGTCAGCAGCCCATGCAGCACACATCAAAGCCTGCAGGGCAGAGGTCTCCTAAGATTTAATAGTGGCCACGAGCTGTTCACGTTCACGGAAGTTGAATGAGCCAATCCTGGGCCACCACCTTGGTGGTACCACTAGTGAGGGGGGCTTTTGCCCCGAGGGTGTTGTTGTTATTACGGTCGCCATTTTAAGGTGTGTCCCTACAGATGTCAAGTCTCTGCTGTTGAATTTGAAGGAGACATGACTTGGGGTATGCCTAGAATCACCTTGAAGGAATGACAGCAGGACAGTTTGGGCTCTCCCACTCTTGTCCTGAACACAGCTTCCTGTTGAGTTCCACTAATCATCAGAAAAATGTTTACAATTATGTCCTGGGATATCAATTCCTCTACAAGCTAACTGAATTGAGTTGAATCACCTAGAGTGGAATAGTTTCGGAGGTGAGTGTGTGTTATCTATTCATTCCACAAGACAGCTCCTCCCAGCACTCTTATTTGAGTTCTTTTCCTCAATCTAGTGACCTGAATCTCGGCTTTATCTTCATTAGACCTAAGTATCTTCTCCCAATTTCATTCATAACAACTGCTGATTCTGAGAGGGCTATTGGTTTACACTTATTAATAAACTGTTTTCAATGAAGTCAATTTCATAGAGAAAAGTTCAAGAGCTGTTTAATGACCTGCTTCTCCTTGAAGGCAGGATTTCTGAGATAGTTCTTTGGTACTCAACATGATGATGATGGCAAGCATCTTTCTAAGTGATACCTACATTTTGAGTGACACCACATTTAGAAAGAATGGCAAGCTTTTTTTCTGAGTGACATCCACATTCTAGGAACGGAGTGCTTGATGGAAGTTCAGCAGTGGCCTGAGATTCACTTGAAGTGTGATAAATGTCAATTATCTAACAAAATTTAAGACAATCCCCCCAATGGAGACCATTGATGTGGTATGCACTTCACTTCCCATCCTTGTTTATCTCCTATCCCAGAAATTCACATGTTATTCTTTATGTTTTCCAGGGTTTCCTACATCTGGCTGCATCCAAGTCTTTACTTCCTTTTATTTTTGTTTGTGTGTGTGCCAGGAATTGATCCAGGGGAACATAAACACTGAGCTACATCCTCAGCCCTTTCTATTTTGTATTTTGAGATAAGTGTCTCACTGAGTTGCTTAGGGACTGGCTAAATTGCTTAGGCTGACTTTGAACTTGTGATCCTTATGCTTCAGGCTCCTGAGCTGCTGGGATTACAGATGTGTGTCACTACACCTATCTTGCACCCAACTCTTATCCAGAAACTTTACAAACATACCAATGACCCACACTCATTTATCAATAACTGAGCCACAGTCTTGATGATGGATGTCACATCCACAGACTAACGTTTCTCCACATTATTCTCACATGTGTTTAGTTTTTAAAACTACTAAAGGTATCAGTATTTATTGAATTAAAATTTCTCCTCTTTCTTTTTTCCCCTGCTTGATTCTGTCAGTCCATTCCAATTCAACTGCATGGAATGAGTTCACATAGCCTATCTGTCTTAGGATCCATAGCTACATTTATTACCATCTCTCCTCATAAGATCATAAGATGAACTTGTCCCCATGTCCCTGCTGAGTGAAGATCTACTGGGGAGTGTTTAGGAGGCACCTCTCATGACCTACCTTACCGCCTCCAGAAAGAACACAAATACCTCTGTATTTCATTTGCCCTGGGCCTCTGTGAGTGAGAAGCCAATCAAGCTCCTCACTCACAGATCACTAAAAGATATAGCCAGGAGGTGATGGTGGAGAAGGAAAGGTAAACAATCCTTGAATCCATTATCCCTTTGTGTAAGGCAGGTGGTATGGAGAATCTAGTGTGCAGCATTGCTGTGAGTGTTGTTTCACATTGCTCCTTTCAGAAATAATGGTTCCTATTTTTCTAAAGAAGACACAATTTCAAATGGAAATGTTTACTTTAAATGCTGTCAGGCTCTTTGTGGGCATATCCAAAGATTTGGGGAGTCATAAGCTCTTTCTCATGTTTTCACAGAGGATTGCCTTGGGCATTCGATCATATCACTAGGAAGGCCTTTGCAGAAGCAGAAGAAATCATGCACTTTGCCTCGGTTTCTGGCGGATTTGAGGAGTTTTGTTACAATTAGAGACTTCCTAAAGTTGGGCCCTGGATTCCATTTGCCTGTCCTTTGGAAATGGGCAAAGTGTCCCTATGCCATTGTAACAAATGTTTCGAAGGATTTCTTACACAGACGTGATCAAGTGTCTTTATTCTCATTATGGATCAAATCTACTTTGATCAGCTTGGCATTTGCTCTTTATTCTGGTGAGTAGATTTTCCAGTTGTGGGTGGAATATGTCGTATATCCCCTAGGAATTGAGTTCTTTTTTAAAAAATCAGGTTTGAAGTTCTTGAACTATAAAATGATAGAATGCTACAAAATCTTTTAAAATATTGCAGCAATGAATCTCTTATTTCCCATATTAGAGAGGAAGAGACAGAATGGTGGTTTAGTGAGTGGTTGAATTTGGTGCTTTGTTCATTGCTGTACTATAGGACTTCAACCAATTTTTACGGTTGGTGTTTTTTGGAGATTGTATTCAAAGGTTATTAATGTTGACTCCATTTACCTCATTATTATTTCCCCTTCCATTTTTCCCATGCCCCTTCCCTCCTTTTCCTTAAGATGGCACCCAGGGAGCTTCTCTTCCTGGAAGATTGTCTCCTGCCAGTGAAACAGGCACCCAATCCGGCACAGACACCTTGGCCTCATGTCTAGGTTCACCAATAGGATGGCACCCCACAAGCCCCGCCTGCCCATCTCCTCCCCTTCCCCCAGCTTAAGTGTATATAAGTTAGTGGCTTTTTACTAATAAATGGAACCCTTCCTGGCAGAAAGTCTCCGTTTGTTCTTTCAGTTAACTGCAAAGTGCAGGGAAGGGATAATCTCTTCTAGATATGATATTGCTGGAGTTTCCGATTTTACAGTTATTTCTTAGCTATCAATTCTGAGTCTGTCAATTCAAGGCCTTATGTTAGGAAAGAACTCATTCATACTTCCTCCCTCCCTCCCTCCCTTCCTTCCTTCTTGCCTGCCTGCCTTCCTTTTTTTCTTTTTATATTTTTGTACCAGGAATTGAACCCAGAGGCTCTTGACTACTGAGCCACATCCCCAGCCCCCCATACTTTTTTTTTTAAATGGGGCATGAGATAGAGAAGGATTTGATTTAGAGACGAGATCTCTTGATTTAGAGACAAGATCTTGCTATTTCTTAGGGTGTCGCTAAGTTGCTGAGGCAGGTTATGAACTTGCAATCCTCCTGCCTCAGCCTCCTGAGCTTCTGGGATTACAGGCATGCACCACCGCATCTGGCTCATTCATACTTTTTTCTTAAAGCTCAAGGCAGTCCATGAGTTTCAGAATAAAGCAGAAGTTAGATATTGAACCATATCCTGATATTAGAGCAGAACTGTTTCATATTTAAATAAATTCATAAAGGTCATTTTCTTCCATCCCAGAAAAGTGCCTCTTCTCTAAATCTCTTAAGAATGAGTACCTTTATATGGAACGGTAGAAATTATTGAAAATAATACATAGCACTGTTTTTCATAGTCATACTAATTTGGGTATTCACTGTACTTTAAGATTTGGATATATTTAAGAATTTTAATTTTTGCTACTGGCATAAATTCTCATCTTTTTGGTAGCAGTTTCTTGAGTAGGTCAATTGCATGAATTGCTTCAATCATTTTATGTATGGCATTCTTACCTTTTAAAATGGTTCTTTGATTGCAAAAACTGCTATTCTTTTTCGCAACGGGTTTGCCGCCAGAACACAGGTGTCGTGAAAACCACCGCTAAATCAAAGCCAAAATGGGAAAGGAAAAGACTCATATCAACATCGTTGTCATCGGACACGTAGATTCGGGCAAGTCTACCACTACTGGCCATCTGATCTACAAATGTGGTGGGATCGACAAAAGAACCATTGAAAAATTTGAGAAGGAAGCTGCTGAGATGGGAAAGGGCTCCTTCAAGTATGCCTGGGTCTTGGATAAACTGAAAGCTGAGCGTGAGCGTGGTATCACCATTGACATCTCCCTGTGGGAATTTGAGACCAGCAAGTGTTATGTGACTACCATTGATACCCCAGGACACAGAGACTTTATCAAAAACATGATTACAGGCACATCTCAGGCCGACTGTGCTGTCCTGGTGTTGGTGAATTTGAAGCTGGTATCTCCAAGAATGGGCAGACCCGTGAGCATGCCCTTCTGGCTTACACACTGGGTGTGAAACAACTAATTGTTGGTGTAAACAAGATGGATTCCACTGAGCCACCCTACAGTCAGAAGAGATAAGAGGAAATCGTTAAGGAAGTCAGCACCTACATTAAGAAAATTGGCTACAACCCTGACACAGTAGCATTTGTGCCAATTTCTGGTTGGAATGGTGACAACATGTTGGAGCCAAGTGCTAACATGCCTTGGTTCAAGGGATGGAAAGTCACCCGTAAAAATGGTAGAGCCAGTGGAACTACACTGCTTGAAGCTTTAGATTGCATCCTTCCACCAACTCGTCCAACGGACAAGCCTTTGTGTCTGCCCCTCCAGGATGTCTACAAAATTGGTGGTATTGGTACTGTCCCTGTGGGCCGAGTGGAGACTGGAGTTCTCAAGCCTGGCATGGTGGTCACCTTTGCTCCAGTCAATGTCACAACTGAAGTAAAATCCGTTGAAATGCACCATGAAGCACTGAGTGAAGCTCTTCCTGGAGATAATGTGGGCTTCAACGTCAAGAACGTGTCTGTCAAAGATGTTCATTGTGGCAATGTTGCTGGTGACAGCAAAAACGACCCACCAATGGAAGCAGCTGGTTTCACTGCTCAGGTGATTATCTTGAATCATCCCGGCCAAATCAGTGCTGGCTATGCCCCTGTACTGGATTGTCACACAGCTCACATTGCTTGCAAGTTTGCTGAGCTCAAAGAAAAGATTGATCGCCGTTCTGGTAAGAAGCTGGAAGATGGTCCTAAATTCTTGAAGTCTGGTGATGCTGCCATCGTTGATATGGTTCCAGGAAAGCCCATGTGTGTTGAAAGCTTCTCTGACTATCCCCCTCTGGGTCGTTTTGCTGTTCGTGACATGAGGCAGACGGTTGCTGTGGGTGTCATCAAAGCAGTGGACAAGAAAGCTGCTGGAGCTGGCAAGGTCACCAAGTCTGCCCAGAAAGCTCAGAAGGCTAAATGAATATTACCCCTAATACCTGCCACCCCAGTCTTAATCAGTGGTGGAAGAACGGTCTCAGAACTGTTTGTCTCAATTGGCCATTTAAGTTTAATAGTAAAAGACTGGTTAATGATAACAATGCATCGTAAAACCTTCAGAAGGAAAGGAGAATGTTTTGTGGACCATTTGTTTTTTTTGTGTGTGGCAGTTTTAAGTTATTAGTTTTTAAAATCAGTACTTTTTAATGGAAACAACCTGACCAAAAATCTGTCACAGAATTTTGAGACCCATTAAAACAAAAGTTTAATGAGAAAAAAAAAAAAAAAAAACTGCTATTTTAAAACCACACAAGAATTGGGTACATTATTACTAGTTCATTTGAAATTTGGAAAATGTAAACTTTAAAACTGTTTTCAGTGTTCCAAGTCTCAGCAAAATTGGCCCAACAAAAATTAAAGATCTATTCTTCAAAAAATAAAATATGTATACACCAAGATCAAGTAGCCCACATAGCGAGCATTAGGAAAACACATTGGCATTGTCTGCACCAAGTTACAATGTATTTGTTCTATCCCAAATTCCAATTGCTGGCAGTTATTTGCTGTTGTAGACAATACTGAGATATGTAAAGGTATATTTAAAGTAGAACTGTTCCTTCCAGCAAAGAAAAAAGAAATAAAGTACCACCCGTATTATCAATATTTAGGAAGATAAATGTTAATTATTTCTGTATACTCACATAATTGAATACTATATATAGGTGAAAATAAATGTGCTATGGCTCTAAATATCTATCTATCCATACACACACATACACACATGCATATATTTGTCATGAGGATTAATAAGAAAACAAGTCATACATGAATACATACAGCTATGTGTTTTTTTGTGTGAATTAGCACGATACAATAACATACAAGACAGAGAGAAAGTATGCATTATTATGAAAGAAATTTAAAAGGGAGGTAGAGACTATTAAGCATAGCATCCAGTTTGGTGATTTCCTGTTGGTGTGGTGGGAATGAGGGAGGGATAGCCTGAGAAGGAAAGGTCATGCATAATAGGAGGTGCTGACTACATTATAAAACCACATTAAGCCAGTTGCCTCACCTTTCTTAATAAAAGGAATTTATAAAACTATTGAAAATACTTTATTACTTATTGGACTATGGGTACATAAATACATATCTTTAAACCTAAATATAGATTATGTTTTTCTCAGTTTGGATATATGGCATATTAAGATTTAAGAAGATTATAACCAAATATTTACTTTCTAATAAACTTTTTCTTTCTCTATTTTATAGTCAGACTGCAGTGTGTATGATCTTTTTCAAATATTTGTACAAAAGAATATTTTTCAATCTGTGCAACTAATAACTTATTGCAAAACATGTATTTTCTGCACTGCACTGAAATAAGAGCATAGTAGTAAATATTTGTTCTTCTAAAGTAGTAAAGAAATCATCATGAAATGATAGAAAAATTCACGTTGCTGATAATCTAGGTACAGCATGTTGTGAAAATATTTGTAATAGTTTTGTATAAACCAAGGGAACACATTTCTACCTTCCCTTAAAATTATAATTCCTGAATGTAGTATATGAATTATGAGCAGAGCCATGCTGGATGTTCTGCAGATATATAAACCAATCAATTTAACACTAATGGCACACTTAGTAGCCAGTGTGATCTATTTCCAAAGCTGTGATGCTAAACAGATCTCTGTGATTCCATGAGAGTCAGTCTTAAAGACTTCCAACAAAGGCAGCGTAATTGAGCAAGAATAAGAAAGACTCTGCATTCCAAAATTGTACCATGGGCAATAGGTCCACTGATGTTAGAAAGGAATGCATGCAATTGTCAGCTTTGCCTCTGGAAACTGTAATGTCCTTCCAGACCTCCCTGAAAGCACAGAGCATCTCCAGCCTGGACTCCCTGCCCTCTCTCCTTCACCCTGGAGCAGTTGGTGGTTAAAGGTTCACCAGTCTTCTCTATCTCATGCCCCATTTTCTTATACAGGTGTTTCCTATTATGAAATATTTCCCAAGTCACTTCCAAAATCATGTCTGTCTCTTGTAAGACTTGGAATAAAACACTTCCTAACACCATCCTTCTTATGTCTCATCTGAATCCCAATTTGTGGCTGAGTGAGTAGGCAGGGCTGAGTGTCTCCATAGTGGAGAGAGGACACCGGTGGGGTTGAGGATCAAGTGGCCTTTCTCTTGTAGAAGTGGAGCACAGCCTCCCCATCATCCTCAAGTTCAATCCTCCTGATTTAGAAGCAAATACATTACCTCAGGGAATCTGATGTATTAATTTTAATGATTCTCTTTTTTTCTTTTTCTCTGATTCAACAGAAAATACAATGACAAATTTGAGTTTGCACATTATGGCAGATACTAACATTTTCCTAGAGCTCCATATTCTTATGGCCTTTGTTACATACCATTTCACAATGGATTCTGCAAACAGTAAGAGTTTAATGCTCAAGGTCTTCCATTCACAGAAGACCAGGGTAATCCTCCTATATGACCCAGATGGGACATAAGACATTCTATATTCTTTCCAATACTAAGGTTGTACAATTTCAAGACTTTTGTTTTCTATATACATTAATAAAATGACACTTTGAAAAATAATTTTCCCAATTTTATGCATCATAACATAAAACTTAATGCAATTTAAATTCTTAAATGTTTTGCTCCATAAAATGTTAAAGGGTGTTATTTTATTTATTAAAATTTGCATAAATGGGTTATAGCTTAGGGCATATGAATATTTTGGTACCTGTAATCAAATAAATATTTCCCAAATTTGATCAAATATTATATAATTTGGTTATTTATAGAAAATACAGATACTTTGTTCTAAAGATTCAAAATTTCCAGGAGAGGTTCTGGGTCATTGAAAATCTAAGAACTACCTCAGTTAGCATCATGATTGTGAACCTTAGGCAATACTTATTTAGACTTTATATCCATAATTGAATGAGTTGCAACATATGTAGAAAGATAATACAAGATTTATGAGGCTTGGTAAAAAAAATTTTTTGTCCTAAATCTATTGAAAGGTACATGAGGGATCATGGGATGACAGGTAGCAATGGCTTCATTATGTAGGATTTCATTTCTTGGGCTCATGCCAGCTCAAGATCTTTCTCCAGTTGTCACCATCTTCTAGTTACTAGGAACAAGCTTAGTTATCTTTCTTTCCAAAGGCTCATTTAAACTTTTAATGTAATTATGGAAGTGTGAGTTGACCATTGGATAACAGCTAGAAATCTGTATCATATGCTACACCAAGAATGCTGTCTTTTCAATTCACATTTTTACATGCAAAGAGTAATAGTTATTTAAAGATCTAAAGTCTGTAATATCCCTTATAAGGAGAATATTCATTGGAATGTTAATTTGTAGAGTGACATTACAAAAATGCATTCAGCCAACTACATCACCTTTTTAATTATTTTGTAGATGACTGTATAAAATTTTTCTAGTGAACTTTGGTACATTCATGTATGCATTATTTTTTAATGATAAACTTGATAAAAGGCTTACCATGTGCCAAACTCTAGGTCAAATACTAGGGATAAGATGGTAATCAAAATAAAGATAGTCACTCTTCTCTAGGAACTTCGATGTACTGATTGAAGTTATTATTTATTTTTTAAATGAATGAAATTTCCCTTTCATATTATTACTATTCTTCACAAATCTCTGTGATCAACCTTCAATATTTTAGTTCTTATAATAATCTTGTTAGGTAGACTTGAGCTCAGTTTTAGACATACTGAAAAAAAGATACAGGAAATTCAATGATATTTAAAATCTGATGTTTGGGTGATAAAAGGGAATTTGAATAGAAAACTGAACATTTTATTCTTTTTAGTCTGCATTACATGCCAGAGTCTGCATTCAAAAGCTGAACAACCTTTAATCTGATATGGGTAACAGCAGCCAAAAGAATGTACCTACAAAGGATGGAAGAATGCAATTGAGATCTAGCATCCTCCTTTTTCCAATTTTGCATTTCTTTTGCAGAGCAAGAAGATATACCTAGCCTATCGGGTGGTGCTGCCAACATTCAGGATGGGTATTTCTCACTCAGTTCACTGACTGATGTTCCCTGAAACCCGTCACAAAAACACCCAGAAGTGTGCTTTACCACCTGGCTAGGAATCCCTCAATCCAGTCAAGTTAACAACCAGAATTAGCCATCAGAGTGGCTGCACCTCCTTATGTTCCTGCAAGGGTAGTACAAGGGTCCCTGTTCCCTCCACATTCTCATGAATATTGGCTGTTAATTGCCTTTTCGATGATGACCACTCTAGTGCAAGTCTGGACTGGATTTAAATCATAGAGAAGGAGCTTTAATAAATATGTGAAACTTGTGGTGACGCCAGCTGGTTAGAGATGCCTGGAGTGCTTCCCTCCACAACAAAATGACCACACCAAAGAACAGCAGCTATTTCACTGGAGTGTTTGAGGCGGAGCACAGGAGTGCAGTGAGGATGTGGCAGAGATTTTGCAGAGCAAGAAGATATGCCATGGCCTTATAAACCAAGCACACAGCATGGTGAGATCAACCATGAAACAAGAGGGACCTTGCAAAGACAGCATAAGCAGGAGGTTCCTGGGAATCAACATTCAGGACATAAACACCCAAAGCACTTGCTGCTGGTGAAGCCTGCTAGAAAATATCCTCTTAGGGTCCCCACACATCTTACAGGACCATTCCTACAAATCAAGGCAAAGTTGATACCAAAGTAACAGAGTAGAGCAGTGGTTACTAGAGCCTGGAAGTGTACAGGTGTGGATGAGGGCAGGTGGGTGGGGAGACTGGAGAGAAGTGGTACAGGGGAGCAGCTGTGGAGGAGGAAAAACATCTAATGTTCTATAGCACAGCAGGATGGCTATGGCCGATGATAATTAATTGAATATTTAAAAATAGCTAGTAGAGAGGATTTTGAATGTTCCCAATTCAAATAAGTCATAAAATTCTGAGGTGAGATATATACTAATTACCCTGATTTAATCATTGCACATTTTATCTCTATTTAGATGTCACACTTTACTCCATTAATATATATTATATATAATATATAATTTATAATATAATATATATTAATATTATATATTTATCATGTATTAAGATAGCAATATGTAGGGATAGAGGGAGGGATGCAGAGATCGATCAATATGTGCTAGATTACAATTAGAAAGGAATAAGAAGGTCTGCTGTTCTATTGCCCAATAGGGTGATAAAATAACTGCATACTATATATTTCACAAAGCAAGAAAGATTCCCAATTTTTCACCATAAAAAACTGATAAATGTTTCATATGCATGTATTAAAACATCATAACACCCCATTCAAATATATATATATGTGTGTGTATATATATAATTTTGGTATTTTATGTAACTGTTAAAATAAATTTAAAAATAAAAAAATAAATGTATGTGTAATGTAAAACATGTGGCCTGTTGCAAATTTTGGTGGTCGATTTTTTGCTTTTTATTTCTGCTTACGAATACATGTAAACAGAGAAAGTCAATGTATGGGATAAAAGGGCTGCACAATGATTTCCAGTGCAGGATTTATTTTAATTTTCTCTCAAATGTCATGTTCCATTTCATGGAACATCTTTCAACCTGAAGATTGTTTTCTAAAAAATATATGAAAGGCATGTTAGATTAAGGTGAGGAATGTAACTATAGCACATTATTTAACTGCAGACTTTTAAAAATTTGTTCTAATTAGTTATACATGACAGTAGAATGCATTTTGATGCATTGTACACCAATGGAGCATAACTTCTCATTCCTCTGGTGTATATGGTGCTGAGTAACACCAGTAGTGTGATCATAAAGGTATATAGTCTCACTCTACTGTCCTCATTCCCACTGCCCCACCCCTCCCTTCACTCCCCTCTGCAAAATTCAAAGTTCCTTCATTCTTCTCTACCCACAACCCCACTTTGGATCAGCATCTACTTATCAGAGAAAACATTCAGTCTTTGATTTTGGGGTGTTGACTTATTTCACTTAGCATGATATTCTCTAGTTCCATCCATTTACCTGCAAATGCCATAAATTCATTCTTCTTTAAGTCTGAGTAATATTCCACTGTGTATATGCACCACATTTTCTTTATCCATTCATCTGTTGAAGGGCATCTAGTTTAGTTCTGTAGTTTAGCGATTGTGAATTGAGCTGCTATAAACATTGATGTGGCTGTGTCACTGTAGTATGCGATTTTAAGTCCTTTGACTATTCAGATTCCTCCTCCCTTCCCTTCATTCCCCTTTGTCTAATCTCTGAACTTCTCTTTTTCCCCTTCCTCCCCTTTATAGTGGCTTAGCTTCTACATATCAATGAAAACATTTGACCTTTTATTTTTTTGGAATTGACTTATTGGATTAGCATGATATTCTCCAGATCCATCCATTTTCTTTAAAATATCATGAAGCCATTCTTCTTAATGACTGAGTAATATTCCATTGTGTATATCTCACTTAGTTGCTTAGGGCCTTGCTAAGTTGCTGAGGCTGGCTTTAAACTCACAATCCTCCTGACTCAGCCTCCTGAGCAACTGGCAGAATTTAGACTCTGAAGAGATTTAATTAAATAACTTCAATGAGTCTCCCTCTACTTGAAATTCTGTGTCTCCCAATTAACTCTAGGGAATAGGTAACATTATTTAACACATAATTTAGAGCACTGTCCAATGTAGCACTGTCTCAATTTCCCTCCTGAGGCTTCCTTTCCTCTTCTTACTCTTCCCATGCTGCCTCCTATCCTCTAGCCAGTGTTGCCAAATGCTGACTACCCTGAAACTTATCTGGGAGCTCTTCAAATGTATTGCTGCCCAGGCTTCTTATATAAACAACTGCTTCACTGTCTTGGTGGTGGAACCACACTATGGTCAATGATCTAGGCTGATGTCTAACCTGATTGTGAATTTGTACTACAGGTTTACAGATGTTCCCACGTGAGAAACTGGTTATAGTGACTGGTTATAGAAAATGGTTATAACTTTATGTGAATCTACATTAACCTCAAAATAAAATGTCCAATGAAAAACCAAACCTCAGATTCAAAGATAGTGGAGCAGAGGTAGGCAGCAACTCTCCATCACTCCACAGCCCAGGAAGGAAGCACTGAAAGAACAGCTGACTAGAGAGGAGGGCGACTCAGTGAACTTTCTAAAACTCATACAGGACACTTGAGACTTAGAAGGACTTGGAATTGAATAACTGGAGCAGAAAGCAAAATAAGAATTTCATGACCTTGAACTCCGACCCAAATGAGGACAGAGGGAAGGGGTAACAGAGAAAGAGGAAAAGGAAAATCTCCTAAGATTACTTCCTCAGCAACAGCTGGAAAGAAAAGCAGACCAAGATAAAATAGGACAGAAAGAGTCCAGAAAGTGAAGGAGGTCAAAGAGTTCACAACCAAATTGTGGACTAAAAGCCAAGCCCAGCAGGGTAGTCATTTTGTAGCATCCACAGCTAGCTAGCCTTAGAAGACAAAGAAATACTGCCTCTCCACACCTTCAGATAGTAACAACTGAAGTCAGAGGGAAGGCTTCTGGAACCAGTTGTCTCAATAATTCATGTAGAGGGAACTTGCAGAGGAACTTTGCTGGCTGAAAGTTATGGGATCCCACTCCCAACAGTCAGGCTAAGAGGAGTGGCGGGGAGCTGACCCTACAGATGATCACTCTCAGGGAGTCCTAACCCTAACCCAGCACTCCACATAGCCTTTGCAGGAGCTCAGGCAAAGACAGGCCAACTGACATCCTACCCCAACCACAATAATGGGTAAAACCCTGGTGAGCTGCAACTGCCAGGATGGAGGCTTCTGTGCTACAGATGGCCCACAGAGAGCTTGCACCCACAGGCCCCACCTTTGTAGACAAAGGAGAATGGATGCCCACAGTTTAAAGCACAGGCCAATGCAGGAGGGTTAAGCAACTCTCTATCCCAGGCACAGGAATGGCATACCGTGATCTACATCAGGCAGGGTGGAGGTTTCCGTGCAACAGACAACCCACAGACAGACTGCACCCATAGGCTCCACAGTTGCAGACACTCACCAAGTGCTTAGATAGCACCACCCCCCACCCCACCCAAATCTCAGTGGAGGGGAAGGGGCATCCATAATTCATCAAATGGCCATACTACCAAAAGCATTAGACAGTTTCCATGCAATCCACATCAAAATACCAAACATTCTTCACGGAACTGGAAAAAATGGTCCCAAAATTCATTTTGAAGAGTAAGAGACCCAGAAGCAAAGCTATTCTGAGCAGGAAATCATGCAGGAGGTTTCAAAATACTGGATCTCAAATTATACTACAGAGCTTTAGGAACAAAAACAGCATGGTATTGACATAAAAGCAGACATGAAGAACAATAGAATAGAATAGAAGACACAGAGGCAAATACACATAGATACAGTCATCTGATACTTAACAAAGGTTCCAAAAACATACATTGAAGAAAGCCTTTTAAAAAAATGGCACCGGTAAAACTGGACATGCGTATATAGAAGAATGAAACTGAATCCCTACCTTTTGCCCTGCACAAAAATGAACTCAAAGTGGACCAAAGATTTAGGAATTAGATGAGAAAGTTTGCCATTGCTATAAGAAAACATAGGCTCAACACTCCAACATATAGATGCAAGCACTGAATTCCTTAACAAGACCCTTAGAACACAGGAAATAACACCAAGAGTCAATATGTGAGATGGCTTCAAATTAAAAAGCTTCTGCATACAAAGAAAAAATTAAGAATGTGAGAGAGCACCTACAGGATAGGAGATCTTTACCAACTGCTCCTCCCACCAGAGACTGACATCCAGAATAAAGAAAGAACTCAAAAAAACTTAATACATACAAAAATAATAACCCTATTAATAAATGGGCAAAAGAACTGAAAAGACTAGCTCAAAAGAAAAAGTAGAAATTGCTAAAAAGTACATGAAAAAGTTCAACATCTCTAGGAATCAGGGAAATGCAAATCAAAACCGTATTAAGATTTCATCTTACTGCATTTAGAAAGGCAACTATCGAGAATACAAATAGTAATAAATGATGGTGAGGATGTAGGGGGAAGGTACACTTGTACATTTTTGGTGGCACTGCAAATTAGTCCAACTACTCTGAAAAGCAATATGACATTTCCTCTAAAGACTAGGAATGGTATCACTGCATGACTCAACTGTTCTACTCCTGGGTGTTTATCCAAAGAACTAAAATCAGCATGCACTAGTGGTACAGGCACATGAATGTTTATGGCAGTACAATCCCCAACAACCAAGTTATGGAACCAGCTCATGTGTTCACCAACAGATGAATGTATAAAGGAAATGTGGTATATATACACAGTGTAGTTTTAGTCAGCCATAAACAAAACTATAATTATGGCATTTGCTAGTAAATCAATGGAAGTGGAGAATGTAATGTTAAGTGAAATAAGCCAGACTCAGTCAAGGGTCAAATATTTTCTCTTTTATGCACAGAAATAAAGGGGAAAATAGGTTGGGGAGGGTAGTGGGTAGGGATCCCATGAAAATAGAAGAGAGATCAGTGAAGCAAAGGAAGTAGATTGGGTTGGGGGAGCAGAGAGACAGGAGAGAGGAACAGTGGAATGAAATAGATGAAGTTATATTATGTGTGTATACTAACACGACACAGTGAATTTCACCTGTACATCTGTCTTTGAGGCACTACTATAAAAATAATGAGCAAATAGAAGACAAAGGGGAACAGAGGGAAGGAGGATGGGAAGAAAAGGGGAAGTACTGAAGACTGAAGTGAAGCAAATTATATTCCATGCTTCTATGATTATGTCAAAATGAACCCCAATATTATGTATAACTATAATGCACTAATAAAAGTATAAAAAACAAATCTCTAATTAAGTCTAATGCCTTTCTTGTATTGCAGAATATTAAAGACCTAGACCTGTGTCCAATTATAATTCTCAAAATTCATTTTTCTATTTCTTATTTTATTCATTTGCTCTTTCCATCTCAGTAGCTTGGAAAACTTTCATATCTCTTAATCCTAGGATCTCTAAGTACTCATTTTCTTCTGTCTCCCTTGCCCATATTTCTGAATACATAAGGTCGAATTGTCCTAAACTTCTTACTGAGGGAGCTGATGAGAAGTATGTATGTCTCATGAACTACAGCCTAGAATGGGGACACAAATGCATCTGTGTCTTATGCTGGGCCATGTGTCTTATCTCCTTCAAGCCCTTCACCAACAGATCGACAAAGGAGAGTTCTCAGCTGGAGGAGGTGACTGAGATGGAAAGGGGAACAGAAGAGTCATAGCATTCAGAGCTGTTGACTTTCCTATGTGCTCTCTGAGTCAGGCAGGTGAACCAGGGATTCTGGAGGAGTATCCTGGAGTCCAGTCTCAGTATAAGGACTTCTCCAAATCCTTCCTTCCTTATGAATAATTCCTCAAATGCAGCCAGGTTCCTTCTGGACTGAGCCACGTGTGGGTAGAATAAACAGCTCCTTCTTAAATGTGCGAAAAAGACTTTCTTGGAGTTTCTTTCATGGCTCTTTGAGGCCTTCTGTTCATACCTTTTGTCATGCTGATCCTGAGGGTTGTGGAATAAAAAAGGGAAAAGAATCACTAGAATTAAGAATCTAATTATGGGAGGAAGGTGGAATAGTTCCTTTACCATTACTTTCATTTGGAAATGTGTTACTAACATTCCTGAAGGTTTCTTCCATAGACTCGATAAAATGCCTTTCCTATTATGGATCAAAGTTATTTTCATCATTGCCTTGACATTTCCTTTTTATTCTGGTGAGTGAATTTTTCAGTCTCCAGCAAAGCAGGAAATGGCAGCTACTACAATCCAGGGAGGACAAGTTGATTTAATTGCGTTTGTAAACGTTAAGTTGGTGAGATGGACCAGGCATGTTACAAAGTTACATCAGTGAGTTGCTTTTTCTGATTTCACATCTTTGAAAGTGCAGTGATGTGTGCCCATAGTTTCGGCTATTCAAGAACTTAAGGTGGGAGGATTCCTTGAGCCTCAGAACTCAAGGACAGCTTGGGCAACACAGCAAGATTCTGCAACTTAAAATAAACAAATAGGTAAAATCATAGGGAGTAGACCTTAGATTTTTGTTCATCTTTTGATAAAGATGTTTACTTTTTTTTCCATTTTGGAGATCAGATTCCCCAGTTGTTAAGTGCAAAGCATGGGTAGTAACAAAGTCTTCTAGATCTGATATTCCATTTGTCACTTTCCAGCTCTGAGTTCGCTAAGCCAAGGCCTTGCATAATGAGAGAATCCACTGATCCCTCCATTGACAACATATGTTTCTTAAAGCTCAAGGTAGCTCATCAGTTTCAGAATAAATTAACTGTGAGATATTGGGTAGAGACAAAATATTATTGCTTAAGAATAGTTCATTAAAGGGGCTGGGGATGTGGCTCAGTGGTTGAGTGCCCCTGGGTTCAATTCCCAGTACCATAAAAAAAAAATAGTTAATTAAATACTAATTAGTTTCTTGGTATTATTTTATTTTATACATGGCATAATAAGTGACTTTCTGGGAAGTATTAATTTTTCTTGCTAGATTGCGTCATGTATTAAAATGGAAAAATAAAATCATTATGGTATCTTCAAAGGAAGCTTAATAAATAATATATAAGGTTATTTTTCATAAGTGATATTAGTTTGGAAAACTTGAAAATACTTTCATATTTTAAGTCATTCTGTGCTGCACCCTCTTCAATTCCCCTCAGTGCTTGCCAAGGATTTCACTGAGTTATAAAGATGTTTGCAAGATCTCATCTTCCTGGGAATTGGGGCCGCTATTTCCTGTTGTCTTGTTTAATTTGCCTATGCTTGGGAATAATATTATATTGTATTTCTGGGAATTCTAAGGTCTTAGGGGATTTAGAACACAAGAATCAAACAGCTAATCATACTGGATATAACCAAGAAAGGCCCTTATTCTGGTGTGATAAAAGTATAACTTGGAAAGAATGCTATGCTCATTTCCAGCAACTTATGCTAAATACACCACAGATGGTGGCCTACTCCAGATGACCTAGGGCAGAAAAACATGTTGCTCCCACCTTAACTCCAGACAAACAAGTCACAGACAAAGTTGTTAAGACTAGAAAAATAGTCCCAACTATTCAGACACCCTTTGGTAAAGCTTATTTGGTTAATGGAAACCCAAGGTGTCATCCTAGGAAACCAGCTCTGGTCCCTTAGATTTAGACCCCCCTTTATCTCCCACTGGCAGAATACACCCTGGTTGGCATCAAGTACATTATAATAGAAAATGTACATGGAACGTTCATCTCCCCTTTTTAGAATATTTAATGTATGTGAGACCCTGGTGTTTGCTTAGTTTCTCTGAACAACTTTCTTGGAAAAGACAGGTTAATGCTTACTGGGCAAAAGTAGGAGGTGTAATCTAGCAAGAGCTATTGTTCCTGTTAAACTAATTATTAACCACATAGTGTAAGCTTATATGTTGTTCATAGAAATGGCTTCTGCGCATGATGTTTCCAGTAGTATAGAAAGTAGAACTAGTTAAAGATTATATAGAAGAATACTTAAAATTATTATGAAGAACTGATAATATTTGACCTGCTAATACGTTTTGCCTATTGTCTTGTAGTTTGCGTCAGTTTCCTTTTGTGTGGTCTCAAGATATTGTACTCAAGCTAGAAGTTAACATATAAAAATGATGTGTGGAAAAAATAAACTTAGAACTTAGCCTCAGATCACTGAGTCTGTGTTGCTTTGTTCTCTACCTCGCAGATGCCTTCCCACTCACCAGAGAGCACCACGACCCTTGTGCTAGGGCTGGACCCTGGCAATTCTGTGAATACATTGTCTTAGCACTGACACATAATGCTCACCTCCTCATCTGAAGGCCATCAGGCAGCAATTAGCCTAGACTTATGCTACCAGGAAACGTGGGTGCTTCCCTCCATAGACAATGTGACGCTTTCTTATCCCTTCTTATTTTTTATTTTCTTTTGTGTGGAGGTTGCAGAAATTTCTATTGCACTCCCAAGGCTTTGCATATTGATGAATGTGGAGGTTTAAAAAGGTAAGCCTTTAATTTTTCATATTGTAAGTTTTAATGGGAAATTTAATTAAATAAAATGTGTGCTAGGATGACCCTTCAGAAAGTAAAAAATGAATAGAAAGCATCACAAAAACCTGAATTCTTAGTACAAAAAGTCAAGAAATTCAGCCTTCTCAACAATGTAAAAGGTACAAATATCTCATTATTCAAAAATTCTATTAATGGGTATTGCCTTATTATACACAATCATCTAATATATCTTAAGAGATATTTAAAGTATAAATTTTTATCCTAGTAAATAAAGAAGGTTTAGACCTCCAGCCAATTACCTATTTAAGGGTGTATTAAATAATCTCCATAGATTCATGCAATGGAATGTTATAGAGAGGTGAAATAAACGAACTGCAGTGCTAAGTAACTAAGTAGATAAAGTTCACCAAGAATTTTCAAAAGCAGGTTCAACAGAATATACATAATATTGTTTATTTCTGTAAACTATCAACATGACCAACACAAAAAAACTGTATTTGTTGCTGTACCTATATATACCACATATATGCAGAAATACACATGTAGATAAACATTTGAGTATTGAAATTATTGAGAAAGGAGAATAAAAAGTTAAAAATCACTTTTATAATTCTTTTCAGTGTAAAATAATGAATGTGATTTGACCTGAATATGAAGAGAAGTTGGAGTGGGACAGCTCAATTATAAAAGTATACTCAAGCATTTGTATGATTTCTAAAAATAATATTGAGTGTATAAAAATAACATCAATAATAATTCATATTTAATTGTGTTGTATTACTTTAGTGTATATTTTTAAACCTTAATATTGAATATATTTATTCCATTTTTGTATGTGGCATTTGTATTAAGAATAAGAACTATTCTTGAAAAGATGATTAACCAATAGCTTCTATGTTCTCTTTATATTTAATAGCCAGACTGTGGTGTGTATGCAGAGCGCGTGCATTTGTGCAGCAGACAATCACTGCCAATCTGTGGAACTGATGGCCAGACTTACAGAAATATGTGTGTATTCTGCCATGAAAAGATAGAAGAACAGTAGATTAAATATTGGCTCTTCCAAAGAAATGAAGAAACCATCAAAAAATAACAGGAAAACCCATATTTCTGATGACCTAGGCATAACATACACAGAAAATAACTCTCTGTATAAGCCACAGGAACACATTTTTACCTTTCCTTGAAGTTCTCATTTATAAAAGACTTTTTGTATTAACCTCTCAGTATAACTCTACTAGATATTCTGCAAATGTATAAGTTAATTAATTAACCTTAATTTAATTATTGTGAATTACTAGTGGCAGACTGGTGACCTATATAATGTAATTACAAAGTCCAGATGCTGAATAATAATTTCCATGATGTAGCTCAAAGCTACCGGGACCATAATTGAGTAAGAAACCTAACTACAGAAATCTAAAATTCATCACAATTGGGTCTAATACTCGCCTCAATGTGGTGACAGCCTACACAACCTCCTTGAGTACAGTGTAGTCAGGGGCACCTCACTCAGACTTCCTGCCCCTTCACTCAAAGGGAGTTTGTGTTCTAAAGATTCAACCAGCCCCGCTGCTGTCCTCCACATTTTCTCTCACAAGTGTTTCCTTCCATAGAATTATGCATTCATAATTGACTTCTGCTTCTAGAAAATTCCTGGATCTCTAACTTTCTCCTCCTTTGAGTCTGTGCCAGTCCCAAGGCTGAGTCAGGACTGGGCATGCAGAAAGAGTCCAGTCACCCAGATCAGGAATGGGATTCCTGAAAGTTTGGACAATGGGTAGGGCCTAGCTGCCTGCAGAAGTGGAGCAGAGATTCTCCAAACTGCTCCAAGCTCCTGTCCTCCTCATTAAGAAGCATATTATGCAATATTCAGGGAATTTAAAATGTTCTTTCAATAACTTATTTTTCTTCTGTCTTTATTTACAGAGAAAGTAAAGGAAATTTAAAGTTTTATCATATATCATTGATGTATGCTAAACTTTGCCTAAACTGTACATTCATATGGCTTCCATGGTAATCCCATTTTGTGGTGAATCCTACAATCAAATGGAATCCCCTCAACCAGGGTCTTCAATTCTTAGACAAAAAGTGATTTCTTCTATGGGACACAGATGAAACACAGGATATTGAAGAATCTTTCCAACCTGTAAACCTATGACTGAAGGATTTTTATTCTGTATGTTCACTTATTCAGTGATACTTAGAAAATTTATTATTTTAATTTTGTGTTTGATAATATAAAATCTAGTGTAATTTACAATTACAAATATTTCACTCAACTATTAAATAAATTATCTTAATAAAAATCTTTCTTTGTTGATCAGTGGGTTAAGATACATGAACACTTTTGGCTAACTGTAACTAAACATTTTCAAAGATGAATATCCAAGTGTTTATCAAAAATGTGTACCTGCATTTTCTTTATCCAAAATAATCCAGACCTCTAGGAGGTCTGGAGAGGTATCTAGGAACTTGAATTCACGAGTAATCCCTGGTTAATATGAGAATTTTAGGATTATAAAATGTTAAGAAATATAGACTTTACTAAGACATAGGACATTTTTATAATTGAATGCATTGCAAAATAGATCAAAGATACTGTGAGATTTCTGAGATTTGAAAACAATAATTTATATTTTCTTTCTGTCTCACAAATTTGTCAAGAAAGAGATTGGTGACCCTGGGATGCCAGGCAACTCATTTAATCAATCTAGGACATCCATTTGTCAGCCAAGATTGATGGTTTTCCACTTCTTATCTCCCAACCAATAAGAAGCAGGGGTTGCCAAACATTCATTTAAATCCTGAGTGAATGCCAGAGATGAATCAAATATTGGAAGATGACTAACAATCTGCCATATATACCATGTCAGGCCTGCTTTCCTTTTCAGTAAAAAAATTTAGACTCCAAAAGAATGATATATTCATTTACATGTCTAGTAACTATTTGCAGTCAAAGTGTCTATTAGAATGTCCTCTTTTCAAGGCACATTTTAAAAGTGTATTCATTTAGTTTCATATTCTTTATTATACAGGACACACATCAAAACATTATTCAGTGACAGACAGTTCACACATGGTTTCTTTTTACTTTTATTCAAGATTGTTCTTAAACTCCTACTATGCATCAGACCCTATTTATAATGTTCAGGGAGATTCAGTAAGTAAAAATGAGTATCATCATTGACCTCTAGATGTGCTCAGCATACTGGTGAAAGTTAGTATCCTTTAATGAATTAAAATATACCTCTGTATGACTCCCACACAAGCTGTGAGTCGGCTCCCCACATCCCACATGCTAATCTAACTTAGTTCTACCAAGATCTTATTAGATGCATATTAGCTCCACATTTTGTCTATCATAAAGTAAAACACCCCAAGTTTAACAATACCTAAAATTGTCATTTGGTGACAATTTGGTGAGGAAATACAGTACTTTTTAATTGAGAGTTTGATTGTTTTTTTCTAGATTGAACACAGGGGGCACTGAGTTTCATCCACAGCCTTTTGCATTTTTTATCATGAGACATGGTTTTGCTATGTTGCTGAAGCTGGATTTGAGTCTGAGATCCTCCTGCCTTAACTTTCCAAGACACTGGGATAACAGGCAGCACTGCTACCATGCCTGGCAATCTAAACTTTTGACTGCCCTTCCTTCATCCACTTTAGTCTGATCATAAATTTCTCAGAGGCCCAAATGTTAGCCCTTGGTCTGGTCCTTGAGTATCTGGATAGAAAAGGTGCATGACTTTGTGAATTAATCAGTCTATTGGTGTGAGTTTGACTTGAGAATGGGCATGCTTTCTTCTGGACTTTTGATCTTGCTGCATTGTCTTACCTGGTTTGGAGATAAATCCCATTCATTAATGAGAGCTTTCCTCTGAAGTCCAGAGGTTTTCTCCTCAACTAAACTCTGGGCCCCTCATTGTATACCTTTTCAGTAGAGAGGTAAATAGCCTTTTTACTTTCCTCTCAAACATATCCTCACATGTCAGGTAATATGAGGCACTACAACAAGCCTCCTCTATTCAGGAATGTTCCAGAAAAAGTGGTTATGCACTTTTGTGGTCTTGTCCACAAATTTTTGTTTCCCTATTTAATGCACACTTCCCTTTCCAAGAGAGCTTTTCCATCCAATGTTCTGTATCAGGAATGTTTTGGCACGGGCATCTCTGATGATGCCCATGTAGACAGTTGAAGGTGCTAGGGTAGGCATAACATTTACTTCACTATAATAATGGAGGGTTTTCTACATGAATTAGATTTGGGATTTCTAATAAATTGTCAAGGAACATCACCCATATCAAAGTTTCTTTTTAAATTCTGATCTATGTTGCAAAAATCAGCAGGTAGGATTAAGGTGCTCAAAAGACAACTTAAATGCAATCTAAATATTTTTTTTCTAACATTTACCACAAAAAATATCATAGATATTATAACTGTCATATTTACAAGGGAACTATGGATTAGAGAGTCTAAATATTGAATCACAGAATCTAAATTTTGAATTCCTCGGGAAAGAATGAGAAATGTACCAAGCTCTTTCATCTGCCAATGCTCTTTTCACTGAGAAAGACTGTAAGGAACACTAATTAGGAAGAAATCAACTTTGAATCAGTCTTCCTTTCTTTAAAATCTTCCATTGTCCCCTTAGTGCTACTGAAGTAAAGAACACATTTTCACCATATTTGAAGGCAATGCCCTACCTGGTCTCACTCCATTCCCCAGTCTTCAACTCTCTTGCTCCAAGCATTTGTATGGTCTCCTAGAGTTGCTTCCCCAAACTTGGCTGCACGCACCTGAGATTCATCTGGGACCTCTCACACCATGCCAATGCTCAGGCCTCTTCTTCTAAACATTGATCCACTGTTTTAACAGCAGCCTGATGCATCCAAAGTCTTGGAAATTTCTCCACGTGACTCTAACATACACGTACTTCTCATAAACACAAAGAACTAAGACCCAGGTCTAAATATCATTCCCAAACTTCTTTTACCGGATCAATTCTCTTGTCCCTTTTCAACAATATCTTGGAAAGCTTTCACATACCTTCTTTATCTTAGGATCTACAACCTGCTTTCATTATTTTCTCTTCTTGTACTTGGTGGTTCAGGAGATCTTATTGTCCCCATGCCTCCTGCCGAGTGAAGATCTTTTGAGAAGTATTTGGGAGGCACTTCTCCTGACCTGCTTTACTGCCTCCAGAAAAGACACAGAATACCTTTGTGTCTTATCTGGGCCATCTGTCTTACCCCCATGGAGCTCCTCACTCACAGGTCAATAAAAGAGACCTAGATAAAAGGTATTTGTTGAGGAGGAAAAGTGTCAAGATAGCCACAGCCTCCAGAGCTGTTGTCCTAAGCCCATCTTCTCCGTGTGAAGCAGGTCAAGTGCGCACCTGGGGAGAGCCCTTGTGCATCATTTATGTGAGGACTGCTCCAGGTCAGGCCTTCCTGAAATAACTCTTACTACTTTCTGAGGAAAATAACTGAGTACTTTTTTTTAATGCAACAAGCCTCTTTCTAGGCTGATTGAAAACTTGGAAGAGTGAGTACTGAGTATCTCCTTCCCTTTTGTTAATAGTTGTTTTCCTGGGCTTTTTCTTATATCTCTAGGAGTTTTCCATGATGACTTTTTTTCTTCAAAAGGATACATTGAAAGTTTGTTGTTTGCTTGTTTATTTGTTTTGTACTGGGGATAGAATTCAAGGGATGCTTAATCACTGAGCAATGTTTCCAGTCTTTTTTATTTTTTATTTTGAGACAGGGTCTCACCAGGTTGCTGAGGCTGACCTTGAACTTGCGATCCTCCTGCCTCAGCCTCCCAAGGCACTGTGATTACAGGAGTGCGCCACTACACCAGGCCCATGATGATATTCTATGACTTGTTTAATCACAGTTTGGGCCAGAGTTTCAAAGGGAATAGTCCTCCCTACTAGGAGATCATAGTGGTTTCTTTAGAAATAAGAAATGTTATAAAATCAGGCTTTTTTTCTTTCTTTTTACTTGACATGTCAGGTATCATCATTGTTAACATTCCAGAGAGTTCTTCCACAGACCTGATAAAATGCCTCTCTTCTCATCAAGGATCAAAGTCATTTTCATCATTGTCTTGACATTTCCTCTTTATTCCGGTGAGTAAATTTTCTAATCCTGGGAGAAACAATTTCAGACATCCTAGAAAATTCTAGAAACAACTGCTCTAATCCAAAAACGGATGAGTTTGTTTTATTGCAGGATATAATCCTCCAACTGGTGAGGTAAAAGAGTGCATTTTACGAGTGCCTCTTTCAAATCACATTAGTGGGTTGTCTTCTCATTTGTCTCATTAGAGAAGTGAGAGCTATGGATTAGAATGGGCTTGTAGCTTTTAAGTTGTTGCTCAACTATAACTCAAGAACTTTAAATTCATTTTTCTTTGGTGAGCTCAAATTCCACTGTTGCTGACTGTAAGGTGCTAGGAGAAATATCTTGTAAATCTGGCACTCCTTGTGAATCTGATTTGTTGTTTGCTAGCTGAGAGTCCTCTAAGTCAAAGCATGGTATAAGAACAGAACTTGTTGATATTTTAGTGGACAATTTATCCTTCTGAAAGCTCAAGTTTGGCTGTGAATTTCAGAATAAAGGAATTGTGATATATTAGAATCTTGAAAGTAGAAAAAATTGATCTTTTTTCCCTATTTAAGTGAACACATGCAAGATATTTTCAACCCTGAGATCAGAATGACTCATTTAAAAATTTAAAGAAAAATTTAAAACTTTAGGCATTGCATTAGGGTCATTAAAAAACAGCATGCAATAATATTTTCATGTGTAGGGCTGGATTGGTTTGGATCAAAATTGTCTAGATTTGCTTTATTTTGAATTAATTTTTAAATACTGCCACAAAATTCTCACATTTTACTTACAATAGTGTTCAATTTGCATCAATTTCTACTATAAATAGATGTGGGTACTTCTCACCAGAAACTATGTTCTTTTTGTAAGTTTTAACTTTTTATCTCTCCTTTGTTTTCAGAAACTTTCTTAATAAAATCAGAAATTTACAAGTATCCGGTAAGTTATTACTTATTGATTTGAAAGTTGAAAAAGTTAAAATCTTAACCATTTTGTAAATTGAATATTTTAACATAAAGTGTACGAAGAGGACATACACAGAGCAAGTTTTTGCAAATAAAAATGTATAATTTTATTACATTAAGTTCACAAAATAGAATCTATTCAACAATATAAAATCATTTGTTATTATCTATACAAGATAATAAAATAAATATTCTTTCTCCCAAGTTCCAGTCATTGGCAGTGAGATGCTGTTGTTCATATGCTTCTGAGAGAGTAAATGCTATTTAGAGTAGGATTATTTATTCTAATAAAACAAATTAAAGGCTGGAACATCAAAATACTATTTTACTGTTAAAAATCAATTCTGTATATTCATATAGTGGACTGCTACCTAAAGGTGAAAATAAATGAACTACAGCTGCATATATTAGTTTGTGAAAGGGTCACAAGGATACATAAAAAGTAAATCATAGATACGAACATATATAGCATTGCTTTCTTTGTGTAAATTAACAAAATATCTAACACTGAACAAGTATGTATTAATGAATACATTCATAATGATGACATGCATGAACATGTGTGTATGTAGGGAGTACATGCATCGATATGCATGGAAATTATACAGGAATTAAAAAATGGAAAACTCAGTTTGGTGATTTCCTCTGGGAAGGGAGGGAAGGAAGATATAATCTGGAGGGAAAGGTCATGGGTGTGGGTTGACTTCATTTTAGGATCATGTTTAGCCAGCTTTATGGCCCTTTCTTTGCAAAGGACTTATGCAATGTAGAATAAGGATAACTATTCTCTTAGTTTTTACTGTATTATATTACTCAAGTGTTGTCTTTATATTGATGTATAGAATATATTTACTGCATTCGGATGTATGAGATACATATTAAGAATGAAGGACATTTTATTCAATGACCAGTTTTCTGATAAGCTTATGTTGTCTCTGTATGTTTCACAGACAATCTGTAATTTGTATAATCAGCTTTTAAACATTTGCACCAAAGAATATATTCCAGTCTGTGGAACAGATGGCCACACTTATTGCAACAAGTGCATTTTCTGCATGGTCTACAGGTAAGAATACGTGGTGATTACAGGCCCTTTCTAAGTAATGAAGAACTAGTGATAAAATATTAGCAATTCATGTTACTCTATGTGTAGAAAACACAGAAAAAACAAACTAATGTGCTGTAAAAGACAAAGAATCACTTATACCTATCTTTGAAATTGTCATTTCTGAAAGTGATTTCTGTATTTGAGTCCTGAGAATACAGCCATGCTGGGTATTCTGAAATGACACAAATCAATTAGAATAGTGGCAGACTAAGAACCAATATAGCAAGATTCCAAAGCCCTGAGACTAAACAGATCTCTGCTATATATTGAAATCTGTGAAATGGATCCATTCATGCAAGAAAGGGACTCCTCCAGTGATCAAATTTGTCCCCTGAATTCCACGTGTTCCTAAACCTTCCTCAAGACCATAGGATATTCTAGGGACCTCCACTCAAAATCACCCCTCATCCCTTCTCCTGAAGGACTTAATGGGGTGATGGTCTTGCTTGAATTTCCGACCTCATTCACAGTGTTTTCTTCTGGTCTTTTACCTCATAAAATCTTTGTACTTATAATCCCTTAATTGCCATGTCTTTCTTAAGGGTCAATAAAATGATCCCTTAGTTTACACTTCTTCTGGTCTGGCCAGTTTGCAAGTCTGAGGCAGGGCTGAAGAAGTAGAAAGTGCTAGGTGTCCCCACAGTTGGAGAAGAGCAGGGACTGGGAGCAGGTGGAGTTCCACCGTAAGCAGAAGCAGAACACAGCCTCTCCATCATGTCCCGAGTCCTCGTCTTTCCCATTAGGAAGCTCTTGGTGCACTTCCCACAGAAATGGATGTGTTCTTTTAATCCTTTCTTTTTCCCCTCTCCATTCACTCTCTATCACTGACTCTTTCTTTTTTTCTTTCTTTCCAGAAAGAGTGGCCGCAAAATCAGTTTGGCCCATTATGGTAAATGTTGAATTTTTGGCAGAGCTACACATTCCCATGGATTTTATTGTGATCCCATTTTTGCAGTGAATTCTACAAGCAATTTGAATTTTTGCAATTAGGATCTCATTCCTAGAAGATCAGGTGAACCTTCCTTTAGGACACCTGATGAAATACTGGACATTCAATGTTATGCCCAATTCTAAGATTCTGGGATTTCAGGATTTTATCCTCTGTGTTCAACTATTTAAATATTAATTTTCAAGCAAATATTATGTTTGACAACATGTAACCTAAGTAATTAACACCCTATTTTGCTTAATAAAATATTAAATTATCTTTAGGAAAATGTTCTTTGTTCCTTTGTATAGTGGGTAGACACAAATGCATTCTTCTGGGAATTATATAGAAAGAATTCTGAAGCAAAGAGTTTATTTTCAAACATTATCTTATTCTAGCAGATAGAGTAGAGCTATCTGGTATCTCCTCTGTCACAGTAATGGTGGGGGAGAGAATAGGGAAGAATAGAGTTACTTTATATTAGGTAGCCAGGAGCGAAGGGGAAGGAATGATAGTAGAGTGAAACAGACATTATTACCTCATGTACATGTATGACTGCATGACCAATGTGATCCTGTGATGTGTATAATCAGAAAAATGAGAGATTACACTCCATTTATGTATGATCTATCAAAATGTATCAATGCATTCTCCTGTCATGTACAACTAATTAGAATAAAAAAGTTTTAAAAAAATGAGAATCTTTTCTTTGTCGAGTCTGGAAACTTAAATTTCTAAGAAGCACCCAGATTAATGTTATAATCACAAACTTAGGCAATAATGACTAAAACCATAAGATCTAGGATATGTCTAGGATTGAACAGATTGTAGGATCAATACCAAAGCAATGCAAGGTTTATGAGGCTTTATCATATGTTTTCCTTTGTGCTTACAAGTTAGTGAGATATAGTGGTGTGGCCTGGGACGATAGTCAAGGATGCCTTCCTTCACCTAGGGCTTCTATGATGGTGTTCAAGACAGGAGCAACTTCATTTCTCTCCATCATTCAGCATAAGAAACAGGAGAGTCCAAAGGCGCATTTGAAACTTTATCTTTATGGCAGAAATATACAGTGACTATTTGAAGACAGAAATCTGTGACATATGCTATGCCACATAAGATAGACTTCTTAATAAATATTTTCACATCCAAAAAGTGAAAAACATGATAGCCATGTCATGAAACAATTCCAGCAATTTTTTACATTTCTAATGTTTTATTAGTGCATTATATCTAGAGATAATATTGGGATTCATTTTGATATTATCATACATGCATGGAATATAATTTTCTCCACTTCAGTCTCCAATA
>JAJEJO010001796.1:69315-104757 GCA_020662805.1 Glaucomys volans
CAGGAATTGGAGTGGTGGTTGCCTTGAGATGGCCAAAATTTTTCTGATTTCAAATCTGTGCACAGGAGGAGAGCAGGCAGGAGAAACTCCAGTGAAGGTCTTTCACCAAGTAGAAGAACAGAGCCTCAAATCTGCACTGTGTCCTGCCTCGGCTTTGCTGTGAACAGGCCCGGCAAGCAGAGGCTGCCACCCTAGGAGGTTTTGTGAAGCCAGAGAACTGGCCGGCCACTTGATCGCCGCTGCTTGTTTCAGGCAGACAGAAGCAGGAGGCCCATGCAATTTTCTTATGACATACTATGTCATGTAATTTCTTAGTTTACTTTGCAATTCCTTTCTAACCAACCCCAAGGGAACAAATGTTTTATTGTTTCCTTGATAACTTGTTCGTTTTAGTTCCATATTTACATATGCACTCTACCTCAAATTCATTTTTGTCTTTGGTATAGTATTATCAATGTTCTACTTCTTATTCTCTACACAAACATCTAATTATTCAAGTTCTGTTTCTTTTTATTTTTTTCTGATTGAAAAGTATTGAAAGAATATCCAACTTATTGCTCCAGAAGGAAATAGGTGAAAAAACTTGGAGACGGTCTGGTTACATTAATAAAATGAAGAAGACATAATTTTGCCAAACCACATTTCTACAGAAATAGAAGTAGTATTTTGAATTATAATGTTTATATCTAATGATGATGCCTGTGATATAGGAGGAAATCAACATTCCTTTGTTGTCTTCCAAAATTGCTCAAAGAGCAGTCCTAGAAATACTTCCTACTTTCCCCTGTACAGGAAAAGGAAACTACCTATCAGGGAGCCTTCACAGTGTTGACAGTGTTGTATGGGATCTATCCCATGCAATCTGTTATTTTGTTTTGTCCTTATTAAATGATAAAATCAGTACAAACAAACATCTCTGCTCTCAGAAGCTTTCAAAATACTTGGAGAGGTCAGGACTGAAAAGAATATGAAAAAATACATAGTAATGGAAACAATGACATTGGTAAAAGAAACTGACATAATAAACCCACATATGTGGTCAGCTTATCTTTGAGAAGAATGTCCAGAATACATATAAGAAAAGGAAATCCTCTTTTGTAAATCATGGTGATAATTGTCCAATAGGTATATAGTGAAACTATCATATGATCTAGCAATAGCTGACACATATCAAGTACTTTTGTTTGTCAGGTATTTAAGCTCTTTCTGTTTTAATTCTTCCAATTCTCATAAAACACCATGGGATGTATCATCGTTATGCATATTTTTCAACAACAGATGAAGTAAGTGAAGAGGTCACACAGGTAAGAAATTTTAGGTTTGTATTTCAACCTAGGCATTCTGGATCCTGGGGGCAGTGCCTTAATCATGACTAAAAAAATTGACAAATGACAATTGAATATACTCAAGTTGTACAATGTGATGGTGATGTATGTATTGCATAATGATTACTATTAACTCACACATCCATCACCACTCAGGCTGTATATAGGATCACCAGAAGTTGCTCACCTTATAATTGAAACTTCATACGCTTTGATCAATAGCTCCTCAATTACCCCAACTCCCAGGTGATCCTATTATTTCAAGTTTTATTTTTCAAATTCAATATAAAAAATATCATGCAATATTTGCCTTCCTTCATCTGAATTATTACACTTAGCATAATGTCCTATGGTCTCATCCATGTTTTCACAAACAACAGTATTTCCTTCTTTTAAATGGTTGAATAATATTCCATTGTGCATACTCTAGGGCTGTTTCCATATAGTGGCTACAGTAAATGATGCTGCAGTCACCCTGGGTGTGCAGGTATCTCTTCCAAAAACTTATTTAATTTCTTTTGAGTCAATGGTGGGGTTTCTGGACCTTATGGTAGTTCTATTTTTAATTTTTGAAATTAATAATGTAAATAAATATTAATGAATTAGTATTCTTTACTGTGCTTAAACCACTTTACATTCTCCCCAATAGTACATATATCCCCCCCCCAAATTAGTAGTCTTTTCTTTTCATAATATCCATCTTAACAGTTTTGGGGTGATATCTTATTGTGGTTTCAATATTCATTTTTTCTGATGATAATAATGTTGATCACCTTTCCTGCCCCTATTTGTCATTGGTATGTCCTCTTTATAGAGATGTATTTTCCAGTCCTTTCTGCATTTTTAATTGGGCTATTTATTTTTTTTGCTGTTGAGTTGTGTGTTTTCCTTAGATATTCTGCAGATTAACCCCTTGTCAACTACATGGTTGGTTAATATTTTCTCCCATTCATGGTTGGCTTACCATTTTGCTGCTCACTTCCTTTAATGTGTGGAAACCTTTTAGTTTGATGTCATCCTACTTATTTATTTCTGCTTTGGTTGTCTATGGCTTTGATGACCTATTCAAGAAGTCAGTTACAAAACCATTGTCAAGGAACTTTTCTTTATTTTTTACTTTACAAGTGTTATGGTGTCAGGTCTTAGTGTTCAGTCTTCAATCCATTTTTAGTTGATTTTTGTATAAGGTGTAAGTTAAGGGTCCAATTTCATTTTTTGCATTTAGATATCCAGGTCTCCCAATGTGATTTATTGAAAAGTCTTTTCCCACTGTGTATTTTTGACACTTTAAATTATTTTTATTTGTTCTAATTAGTTGTACTTGACAGTGGAATGAATTTATACATTTTGATAAATCATACAGAATATTTTTGACACTTGTCAAAGATTAGATGATTATGTATATGTGGGCTTATGTTTCAATTTCTTTTCTCAGCATTTCTGGTACTATGCATTTCATTAAAAAACAAGAATATTGAATATGGCATGTTTTTCATTAATGACACTGCTTTATTATGTGTGAGCCTATCTCACTGAGATAGCTGAGAAATCTATCATTCAATCCTAAGTATTCAGGAATTCTCCAGCTATCTTAAGTTTCCAATTACCAATTCAGTGTCATTGTGGTCTAAAAGTAGAGACTGTATGATTTCTATTTCTTTAAACTTGTTGAGGTGTGTTTTGTGGCACAGCATGTGGTCTATCCTGGTGAATGTCCTATGTGAGCTTGAGAAGAATGTCTCTTCTTTTGTTGGGTGAAGTAATCTACAGATGTCAAATTTATTGGGTAATAGTGCTGTTGATCAGAAATCTTACTGATTTTCTGCGGTCTGAATTTGTCCACTCTGATAGAGGTGTGTTGAAGTTTCCAATTATAGTACTGAATTTATCTAATTTTTCCTTTCAGTTCTATTAAAATTTGCCTCACATATTTTGACATGTTATTTGTTGGGAACATATATGTAAAGGATTGTTATTTGTTCTAGTAGTTTTGACCCATTTATCATTATGTAATGCCCTTATGAATCTCTGGTAACTTTCCTTGCTCTGAAGTTTGCTCTGTCTGACACCAACTTAGGTACTTCTACTTTCTTTTGATTAGTGCTAGCAAAGTATGTGTTTTGATCCATTTACTTTTAATCTGTATACATTTTTAAAGTAGACGACTGGGCTGGGGTTGTGGCTCATTGGTAGAGTTCTCACATAGCACATGTGAGGCACTGGGTTTGATCCTCAGCACCACATATAAATAAATAAATAAATAAATAAATAAATAAATAAATAAATAAATAAAATAAAGGTATTGTGTCCACCCAAAACAAAAAAAATTGTTTAAATAAAAAAATAGACCCAAAGACTTGGGTCTTTTTGTACATTTTCTAATTACCTTTATTTCTTTTAAAAATGTTGGTCATATTAATTGTATAGAATAACGGGTTTCATTGTGACATATTTGCATATTTGTATAATATAATGAGATCAATTTCACTCCCCAATATCTACCCTTACCCTCCTTTCCTCCTTCCCTCTTACATCCTTCCTCTTATATGAATATTCCTTCTGCTTTCATGTCTGTCTTTTTGATTGATTCTATTAGCTTCTTGCCTTTAATTGACATGTTTAGAGCATTGCATGTGATACATTTGAATTACTATCTATCACATGTGTTGTCTTTCATTCTTTTACAATCTTCTGAGATTTTAATTGTCTTTTACATTATTCTATTTTATCTCCTTTCTAGCATACCATTTGTTCTTTAAAATTTTTTCCCAAATTAAAATCAACTTGTAAAAAATCATTTCATGGATTACTTATCAATACTACTTGTTATCTTGTTTTTTCACTTTTATAGTTGAGGTCTTAGCCAAAGAACATACTGCTTTGCATGAATCATTTAAATATGAATAAATTAATCAGTATCTAATCAATTATCTACTCTGATTTTGGACTTTTAGTCAATTCCTTATAGATGATTTAATTCTGAAGTTTAGGAGATATCATAAGTGAAAGGAAAATAACTAGATGCCAGGGGTATCAATAAGCAACTCCCTTACAGAAATGAGATCCTGACTTTTGAGGACTCAGAGGAGGCAAACATCAACTAAGACTGTACAGTGAGGCCAGAACTGGAAGAAATTACTTCTACTCATGCTTTATTTTTAACAAATATGGAACCAGATTTCCCCAAAACTTATCTGTGGACTACAACAAGAGCTTTCCTTTGCAGTCCATAGGCTCTTTCTCTTCCATTTATTTCTGTGCCCAACACTTTATACCTTTTGGTAGAGTGTGGGATCATCTTTTCTCTTTGTTTTCCTGTGGAGCACAATCTATCCATGCCCAGTTGGTGAGGAACATTCCAGCAAGCCTCTCAGTACAGAAATTCCCTAGCAGGAGTGGGTGATCCACTTCAGTGTTCTTGCTCTATCTGCAAAAGGACTCAGCACCCACCTTTCATCCCATAATAAAGGATTTGAGCATCATACCCTAAAACTTAGAAACAAGGTCCTACTAAGAACTGTCCATTACCCCAGTTTAACTTTTTTGTCTTCTGGTGATTAATGTCACCAAATCACTTTGGTCTCTCTAAGACATGAAGTATGTGAGAAGAATTCTGTCATGTTTAAAAGTTTATTAAACTTTATTTATTTATTTTTATTTACTTATTGATTCATTGAACACAAATGGAGTACAGCTATTGTTTCACTGGTTGTACACAAAGTAGAGTCACACCATCTGTGCGTTCATGCATGTACACAGGGCAATGGTATCTGTCACACATTGTTATTAATTTTACCCCCCACCCGCCCCCACCCCTCCCTTCCCTCTATGCTAGCTATCTTTCCTCCACTCTTGCCATCTTTCCCCCCCATATTATGCATCATCATTCATTTATCAGAGAGACCATTCGGCTTTTGGATTTTTGGGATTGGCTGATCTCACTTAGCATAACAGTTTCCAACATCATCCATTTACCTACAAATACCATAATTTTATTCTTCTTTATGGCTGAGTAATATTCCATTGTGTATGTATACCACAGTTTCTTTATCCATTCATCTACTGAAGGGCATCTAGGTTGATTCCATAATCTAGCTATTGTGAATTGAGCAGCTATGAACATTGATGTGGCTGTATCACTGAAGCAATCTGATTTTAAGTCCTTTGGGTATAAGCCAAGGAGTGGGATTTATAATTTAGTTTTGAACATTATGTGATCTCTAAAGACAAAAAAAATAACAACTAGGACTATACAGTATCCTGGGACAGGGCAACTATGCATCTCAGTTGACATTTTACATGCTCAGGTTCAATCCAGGTAGCTCATCTCAGTTACTGCTCTGAGTGGTCAATTTCTTTGCTAACCGCTAATGGAGGTGGTGACTGGGAGGGCTGGAGAGTGCTCCAGATACCTATTGTCTGTCTTTTAAAGTTTCTGTTACCATTGCTTTCATGACAAAATTTGAATACTGCATGGATTTTTTTCTTCATTAAGCTGTGCTTACTAATCCATATATCTAACATTGCTTTTTATGGTGAATTTCAAAACTTTTACAACCTTTTATCAAAAATTTCAAAAGGTTTATATTCATTTTTGTATCAAGTCATATACTTCCTCTCCTGCCTTAATCTGTGTTGATGAAAACATATAAGAGAAGTTCAGAGCATGGGATATAAGTGGCTTCTCAGCAACTTTTACTTAGTTTGGTAGGTCTACCACAAACATCTCTAGCAATTTATATAAGTAATTAATAGTAAGTGTATAAGTAATGCAAATGTAGTAGTCACTTTAATAAAGAAATTTTTTTAATAAAGAAACTTTTTTTGCACAGATTTAAGTGCAATTCAGTGAGCATGGAAATTATTAATCCCAAAGGTTTCTTTCTAAATCATGTTTTTCTTCTTCATGAGAGTTGTGGGAGGGAAGGGTAAAATTAAGATGACAAATATCTGCCAAAAACACAATTAGGGTAGATAGTTTCAATATTTTATTAATAGTATTTAAAATAAAACATAATCATAATAGAAATCATTATTCTCACATTTGAAAGAAGAATAATTAAGACTAAACATTATAGCAAGGTTAGTATGGAATAGGGGTTGTACTCAGACAGATCTTTAACTGCTAAAGCTGTTTCTACTGAGTCTGTGAAACAGGTTGACTATGAAACATAACTCTGACTAAATATTTCCTTTACTTAAAAAACCTTCAGTATCTGTGGGATGAGATGAAATACTTAACATGATAATTCACACCATGTTCTCATCTGATTTCAACCTAATTCCTCATCCTTCTCTCTTATTCCAAAAACATCACACATTGTGTTCTGCCCCAGAGTTCCTCAAAGCTGACTGGTCCTGAGACTCATCTAGGAGCTTTAAAAATATATAGGTTTTTATGTATATATAATTTCGTTTCATCTGCAAATAATTGTTTCATGGTTCTGAGTGAGACTGAGCACTTGTAGGGAGATACCTAGCTAATGTCAAATCCTGGGCATAACATTGGACCACAGTCTCACAAGACAAAACCCGTCAATCAGAATAGTTCTGTATCATTTCTTACAATGGTAAACCTACAAAATGCAAAAGAATTAATTAAAAAAAACGATATGCAACTGGCTATGGGGCACTCATTGCACTGAAAGCTACTGAGGACATAGGCTTATGTCTAATCACAGTTAACATAAGTTCTCTTTGCGGGCTTCAATCCTCTTATTCCTGCAAACTCTATTACTCAGAAGGTTTCATATCTTTTTTTTATTATTTTAGGTTCTATAATCACTTCTGTCATCTTCTCTTCCCCATACTTCTGTGTTCATCAGATCAAATTGTACCTCCTATGGACAGAAAAATCTACTGAGAAATATTTGGGAGGTACCTCTCGTGACCTACTTTACAGTCTCCAGGGAGGACACAGGACATGTCATGTCTTATCTGGACCAGAGCTGTGGTCTTTGTGGCCCTTCTTTTCCGTGTGAAGCATGTCAAGTGCATGCCTAGAGGAGACTGTGCCATTGCTGAGAGGACTGCTCCAGGTCGGGCCTTCCAGAAACAACTCTTCCTACTGTCCAAGGAAAAGTTTTGATTCAAATGATTGTGCTTTTATTTTTGATTTTTTTTTTTCAGTGCTGGGGATTGAACCCAGGGCCTTCAGATTGCAAGGCAAGCACTCTACCAACTGAGCTATATCCCCAGTCCTTAGTGCTTTTATTTTTAATATAATCCAGTTCCTCACCCCAAAGGATGCCAAAGCAAGCAATTTCTTATGTGTGAAAGGGGATTTCACCCAAACTTTTTCTCATATTTTGGAGGAGCCTTGTTTATACGTTATAGCTCTTGTTGTGTGTGAAGGATGGGCAAAGAAAAGGGAACTCATCCAGTTATGGGGTAGAAACTTTCCTTGACCAGTAAAACCTTCCCTCCCATGGCTCTGGATTTTGTTTTTCTGTTTCATGAGTTAGATAAACCATTAGGGTGTTTTTATTAACAGACATAACATTTTTTCTTCTCATCCTGAATTAAATTTATTTTCATCATATTCTTAACTTTTCTTCCTTATTGCGGTGAGTAAATTTTCCAATCTTGGGTGAAGCACTTGATATATCCTAGAAAGGGTAGGAAATAATGACTTAGGAATGGAGGGGCTGATTATGTTGGGTTTGCACTGTCTCACTGGCAAACAAAGACAGGGTTTGTTACAAACGTATGCAAAACTGCATCAATGAACTGTCCACTGCCTTTCTCATTTCTCCCATCACAGACAGAGTGGCGGGTTAGAATGGGCTGTCAACTTGGGTTCTCTGAATAAAACCTCAAGATTTTCTCCAGATAAGCATGAGTGAAAATGATTTCTTCCAGATCTGGCATTCCTTGAGAGTCTGAGTTGATGTTGTCTGAGAAGTGCTCTAAAGTCAGGGTCTTGTTTGCATCAGGGAGTTGCTCATTGATATCTGTGGCACCTGGATATTTTCCTTACACTTACGATGTCTCTTGAATTTCAGAATCACATCACCTGTAAGGTATTGTAGGTCCATAATTAGAGCAGAGAACTGACTTGATTAAACACTGATTAATTCATATTTAAGTGGTTCATGCAAAGTATTGTCTTTTTGAATAAGAATTTTAAAAATGTGATATATATATGTATATATATACATATATACACACACACACACATACATACATACAATGGAATATTACTCAGCCTTAAAAAAGAATGAAATTATGGCATTTGCCAGTAATGGATGGAGATGGAGAGTATCATGCTAAGTGAAATAAGCTGATCCCCCCAAAATCAAAAGCCAAATGCTTTCTCTGATATGTGGATGCTAATTAACAGTGTCAGGGGGCACTAGGGAAAAATGCAGTTATTTTAGATTAGGTAGAGGGGATTGAAGGGAGGGAAGGGGTATGGGAGTAGGAAGGATAGTAGAATGAATCAGACATTATTACCCTGTGTACATATATAACTATATGATCAGTGGGATTCTACATCATGTATAACTAGAAGAATGAGAATCATACTCCATTATATGTGATGTAACGAAATGCATTCTACTGTCATGTATAACTAATTGAAACAAATTAAAAAATTAAAAAATACAGATAAAAAAGAAGATATTGGGTATTTTTAAAAAGCAATTCACAAAATTATTTTTCACAGGGCAAGATTAATTCTGAAATTTAAAAATGCTTGATTTTATTGTATTAAATTAGTGTTCTGCTTCTGCAATTAAAGAGATCACATTATTTGCAGTTGTAATATAGACAATATTTACCTATTTCTGTTACTCAAAGATGGGGTTACTTATTTATCAGGGACTATGACTTTTCTAAAATTCTGATTTTTTAAATTATTTTCATTTGTGTTTCTTTGTTTCATTTTTTTGTTTTTAGAGAAATTTCCTTTACACTTACAAAAAAATCAGAAGGGAAAGGTAAGGTAAAACTAATACTTTAGGAAGTTAACAAAGGTAAACTATTTCCATTTTTATACTGTAAATTTTACACAATTTTCCAAATGAAATGTACAAGTAGAAGGATCATTAAAAAGGTAAAAATACCTATAAAATAAGTACAGAAAGTTCAGAAATTGCTTCATATCTGCAATTCAAAATCATGTGACATTGTCCTAAAAAGGTAAATATATTTTACATAAATATATATATCCTGCTATATATACATATATATATGCTTCACATTTATGTATATATATATACATACATATATATATATATATAAGTACATATATATACATATAAATATATCCTTTTGTTCAAATTCCAATTTGGGATCCAAATCTTATAGCATGCAAATATCACTTAAAGGTTGTTTAATATAGGCCTATAAAAGAACTAGTCCTATTATCTATTTTAAAATACCATGTATATAGTAATATATTGCACTTTTAATAAATGAATAGTAGCTCTAAGCATTAGACTAGATACAAATTATAGGGAAGTATAAAATGAAGATCATATATGAATATGAAGTATTGTTTTATGTATGTAAGTTACAAACTAAATACTAACCAAATTTTCTTTGTGAGTGAATGTATGTGTGTGTTTTGAAATTATAGAGCAAAACAGTTACTGAAAAATAGAAATATTTTGAGATTTATTGGAGTGCAATGAAGAGAGTGACATGACAAGAGTTAGGAGAAGAGAGAGGTGTTTGGTCAATACACCAAAACTGAAGCGGAGCAGATTATATTCCATGCCTGTATGATTATGTCAAAATGAACCCAATATTATGTTTAACAACAATGCACAAATAAAAGTATTTTACAAATTAACTTTAAAAAAGAAAGTTGCATGGTCTCATTTGAAATATCAGACAACTTAAAAGCATTGTTTAAAAATTTTGAGTGGTTACCTAAGGTTTTGTTGTTAAAGTAACATGAATTACTTTTATACTATTTTCATGTGTGGCATTTCATATTAGAACTGAAGAACGTTTTATTTAGATGTTTATTATCTGATAAACTCCACAGTGTCCCTCAGTATTTGCCAGAACAACTCCTTTTGGTATTCAACTTCTTGCACCAGTGAGTTTGAACCAATCTGTGCAATCAATGGCCAAACTTACTGCAACAAATGTATATTCTGCAACAAGGAGAAGTAAGATCATGATTCTAAATGTCTGCTCTTCTAAAATAATGAAGTAAACAATAAAAAAAGAGGAAAATTCAACTGATACCCTCTGCACAACCATACAGAATAACTAATAAATGAAAAAGATGTGTGACAAACACTCATGTCTTTGCCTACAGTTGCCACTTCTTAAAAGGAGTTTTGCATTGGAGCTCTCTATGCTGAATATTCTGCAAATGAAGAAATCAACTGATTTATGTTGATTGATTTTATTATGATTTTCTGATGGTAGACTGAAGGACAATATAGTAAAATCCAGAATTCCAAAGACTGGAAAGTAAATCTCAGCGATGCCACGAGAAACAACCTTGCAAAGGCCACCTACAGGCACTGTGATTGGGTCAATGCTACATTCTGAAGCCCATCTCAATGGGCCATCACAATGCATGTTAGAAAGAGTCTCCTCTGATAATCTCCTGAACTCCCAAGACAACCTTTCAAACCTTCTACAGACTTCAGGACAGTCCAGGGCATTTCAACCACACTTGGTTTCTTCTCTCCTTCGTTCTGGTGGAGTTTATGTCCTGAAGTTCTCTCAGCCTTCCTGTCTCATTCTTTCAGATGTTTCCTCTTATAAAGTATTTCCACTTTAATGTCCAATTGCTATTTCCTTCTCAAGGACCATTAATGCAATTCCCAATCCTCTCCTTTCTCAAATATGGGCAGGTTCCAAAATCCATTGTCCTTTTCACAGGACATATATGTAAGACTGAGGGACAAGAGGGGCCCACCTGCTGGCAGAAGTGGAGCATAACTTTTCCATTCTCCCCTAGGGCAAACTCTCCTCACCAAGAAGTACTTATCAGTACACTTTCTCAGGGAGTTTACCCTGGTTGTTTAACAATTACTCTCCATTCTGATTCTTTTTTCTCTACAGACTTCTTCATGAAAAATTTAGATTTGATCATTACAAGCTTTGTTGAAGTTTGATAGGGCTGCCCATTCATCAGGCTCTAATGCAATCTCATTTTTGCAATGGATATTACAGTTAAAATTAGTGGAGTATTCTTAATCAGGGACTTAAGTTCACATACATCCAGGTAAATTCTGTGGAACACAAGATGAAATGCAGCATGCTCACAATTCTTTCTAATCTAAGATTTTGTGATTTCAAGATTTTGATTTTCTATGTCCAATTATTCAATGAGTTTGTAAAATGAACATCTAAAGTATATATTTGAGAATGTAAAACCTATCCCTATTTTACTCATAGATAAATAATTTTACATTATTAAAGTGGTCTTTCTCTCTAATTGAGAAAATATTTTTCATTAAAACATAAAAATAAATTCACCTAGCTGCATGAATTTATTCTTTATAGAAGCTTCTAAAATATCTCTTCAGTGGGTAGTATATGCATGCACAAATGTATCTTTTTATTTGCCATATGTGTCAAAGCACTTTCAGGTGATAAGTTCGTGAGAAAAAGCAGATGTAGCTAATATTCTCTAGGATCTTTCATTGTACTGTAATGTTTGATAGAGAATGAAAACTTGTCTTCCTGGAATGACAATTAATGAGAAAATTAGTATCAGGAAGCTTCTTCCATATTGTCTTAGTTCATTAAAACTATTATGGGACACTGACTCTACAATTCAGGCACAATGAAAGTGAGACAGAGTTTAATAATATCTGCCATTTTGGTAATGAAAAGGCAGTTCAAATAGAAAAACCTTGCTACTTGATATTTTTTAAAACATTGATTTTTTAAAATAAATATACAGAGATTTGTAGTCATACTCACAATCCAATTTTGGACCATTTGAATTAGTTCCAAAGGATTCTTCTGATGGCAGAAAATTCCTCTTCCCACTCCCATCCCAAAGCAATCCATAATGTACATTCTCTCCCTAAATTTTTTGCCTTTTCTGAATATTTTACATAAACAGATAAACCAAGCCAGTTTTGGAACTTGTTTCTTTTGGTAGGCATGATGATTTCAAAGTTCATACACTTTATACCACATATCAGTAGTTCATTACTTGTAAGTGATGAATGCCATGCCATTTTGTGTTGATAAACAACAATGTTTTCATTTATTTGCTTGTTGATAGACATTTAAATTGATTTCACTTTTGGGTTAATATGAATAATACTGCTAAGAACACTACTGCATATGTATTTGTATGGAATTTTTTTCTCTCTCTTGGGTGCATCCCAAGACTGAAATAGATGGATGGTTCATATGATAGGTGTATATTTAATTTTTTTAGAATCTGAGAAACTTGTTATCCAAAGTGGTATATCTTTTCACATTCTTACCAGTAATACAGGAGTTTAGTTGGGATATAGATTTCTAGAACAGGAGAAAAAGAAAGGTGGGGAATTGAAATGAAGACCATAATGAAGCATTAACCTAAATTACAGGACAAATAACTTGCTCTATATAATTTAATAATGCAGAAGAATGTGAGAGATCTCAATAGCAAGTGTTGGTGAGATTGTGAAGAAATAGAAACTCTTGTATACTGTTGATGGGAATGGAAAATTGAAAGTAATATAAGTCAATATAAATATCCATTAAAGATGAGTGGATGTAAAGTTTTGTAAGTTCTTTATAAATTTTGGAGATTAGTGCTCTATCTGAAGTATGTGTGGAAAAGATCTTCTTCCATTCTTTAGGCTCTCTTTTCATTGATTTTCTATTTTCTATTTCTATTTTCTATTGATTGCATCCTTTGTTGAGAAAAAGCTTTTTAGTTTGAATCCATCCCATTTATTGATTCTTGCTTTGATTGCCAAAATTTATAAAGATCTTACAGAACTTTACAACAAAAATGCCAAGAACCCAATCAATAAATGGGCCAAGGAACTGAACAGACATTTTATAGAATATATATAGGCAATTAATAAATATATGAAAAAGTGTTCAGCATTTCTAATAATTAGAGAAATTCAAATTAAAACAACTCTAAGATTTCATCTTACTCCAATTAGAATGTCTATTATCAAGAACACATGCAGTAATAGATGCTGCTGTGGGTGTGGAGAAAAAGGCACACTTTTACATTACTGGTGAAGTTGCAAATTGGTGAAGCCACTCTGGAAAGCAGTATGGAAAGTCCTCAGAAAACGTGGAATGCACCCACCTTTTGACCCAGTTATCCTACTTCTTGTTTTATACCCAAAGGACTTAAAATTAGCATACTACAGTAACACAGCCACATCAATGTTTATAGCAGTTAAATTTACAATAGCTAGATTGTGGAACCAAGCCAGATGCCCTTCAATTGATGAATGGATAAAGAGACTGTGGTATATATACACAATTGAATATTATTCAGCCATAAAGAAAAATAATATTATGGCATTTGCAGGTAAATGGATGGAATTGGAGAATATCATTTAAGTGAAATAAGTCAATCCCAAAAAACCAAAGGATGAATGTTTACCCTGGTAAGTAGATGATGATACATAATGGGGGTGGGGGCTAGGGGCTGTGTGAGAAGAATGAAGGAACTTTAGATTATGCAGAGGAAAATGAGAGAGGGGAGGGGTGGGAGCATAAAAGATGGTGGAATAAGACAACATCATTACCCTATGTACATGAGTGATTACACGAATGGTATGAATCTACATTGTGCAAACCATAGAAATGAAAAGTTGTTCCCCATTGTGTACTTTGAATCAAAATGCAGTCTGTAAAAATAAAGAAAAATAAACAAAATTTTAAGAAAAAGATGAATGGATGAAGAAGAAGTGATATAATGCACAATGAAATGTTTTCAGCCTTAAAAAGAAGAAAATTATACCACATGTAACAATATAAAACAATATGAATGAGCTTTGAGGACATGATGCTAAGTGATAGTCATAAAAAGACAAATACTTCATGATTCTACAATACATGAGGAATCTGAAGTAGTCTGAACTCAGGAGTAGAACCCAAAATGAGATTGAGGGTAGAAGTCATGGGAAATTGCTATTCAATGAGTATAAAGTTTCAGTTATGCAAGATGAAAAATTTTAGAGCTCTGTCATCAAACAACATTACAAGATGGGGCTTATTCTAAATACTGAATACTTACACATTTGTTAAGGGGATGATTCTCTTGTTTGTATAAATTCCACTGGTATCAACAATTGATTGACGGTCTTGAGAGTAGAATGGTGTACTCACAGGTTTTAATATCTCACCAAGTAATTCTGTGTGAATTCAGTTTTTTAAACCACTAGAAGTCTAGACCTCTATTGACTTAACATTTTCAGCCTTCCTTTTTTTGTGATTGATTATCTTTTTTTTTTTTCTTTTCAAATCATCTGCTTGGAAAGTGTTTTATATGGGATCTATACATACAATTTTTACCCTTCTCCTTTCCCCATACTTAAGGGTTCATCAGATGAAATTTTTCCCAAGCCTCCTGCTGAGGGAAGATCTATTGATTAGTACTTGGGAGGGGCACCTCTACTGACCTTTATAGTCTTCAGGGAAGACACAGAATACCTCTGTCTTATCTGCACTGTGCCATCTGTCTTACCCCCATCAAGCTCCTCACTCATGTATCACTAAAGATACTGAACTGTATGAAAATGGATGGTTGGAAAAGATACTTGACATGCTTTCAGTGTTCTTAAATTTGTTTAAGATTTGTTGTGACCTAACGTGATCTAACCTGGAAAATGTTCTATGTGTGCTTGGTGTTCTATTCAGCTACTTTGGGGTGGAATATTCTGTAGATGTTTATTAGGTCCATTTGATCTTAGTGTTATTCAAGTCTTGTATTTCCTTTTGATCTTCTTTTTGGATATTCTACCTATTACTAAAAGGTATTGAGGTTTTGAAATTCCCACAGTAATTTTGTTGCTAGGGTATGATTTGATTCCCTTTCCTTTTTTGTGTGTATGTCTCTTCTATAGGCATTTTCTTTGTGAGGCTTATATAAATTATAAGAATCCATTTTTAACTGATAACAGTTTAGTTTTGATCACACACAATGACTATATATTTCTCTCCCACCACACTTTATGTTATTAATGTCATACTTTGTCCATTTTAAATTGTGACTTAGTTATGTATTTATTTATTTTTATTTTTAAGGGAGAAAAAGCCCCATTGTCTTTTACATTGTAAGAGTTCTTACATATTCTAAGTTTCTTCTTAGATATGTGGTTTATAAATATTTTCTCCCATTCTGTGAGTTCCATGGACTATGATCTTGGAAATTTTTATGATAAAATTGACTGATTTAGAAAAGAATATTCACAACTAAAGTCAACACCCTAACCAAATATGCCTAAAATCATGTTGAACAGTGGTATAGTTTGAATATAGTTTGACTCCTATGAAATTCATGGTGGAGTTTAATCCCCATTGAGAGGAGTTAAGAGGGTGGAAGTTTAATACAGCTATTGATATGGTCTTGGAAATCAGGATCGGGTATTCGTTCCCTTGGTGTTGAAGATTAAACACCCGAGAAACTGAGGAAAGCATAGAAAGCAAGTTTTATCTAAGGGACAGAACAGAGATAATAGACTTCTCTGGAGAGAAGGGGACCCAAAACTGGTATCCATGGGAGGGGTATATCTTGCCCTTTTATAGATCTGAGGTTCCTTTTCCTACCCTCCTCCTTTTTCCTATCTTGAATAAAGACCAAAAGGGAGGAAAAAAGCTGCTCAGGGGGTTCTCATTAGCAACTCCTTGTGTTGGAAGGAGTAGTTTCCAATGTTGGTAACTAGTTGAGGGGGAAGTGTCCTGGAGGTGTTAGCATTCCATTTCCTTTTCTTTGCATTAGCCTCTGTTGCACAGTAGTTTGCAACACTGGAGGATCCATCACTCGTTGCACTCTCTTATTCTGCAACCTTGAAGGGTCATGGGGCATTGTGCTCCCTAATCTGCAACACTGGGTCAATAATGAGAAAAGGAACTCCATCTCTGTGCAAAGATTTGAGGAGAAGAGCTTTATTTGGGGGAGATGGAGCCCTTGCCACAAAGGAAGCTGTTTCTGTCTTTACTGCATATAACACTGTCCTTTGTATGCTTGCAGTTAAACTAGCCATACCCAAAGGCCAAGCCTTGGGTAAGCAGTCACCAGCCTGTTTGGCAGACTATACAGTAAATTTCCATTGCCCTAGTTCTAACCACAGAGGAACATCTGTTAACGTAACACAAAGAAGAGTCATTTCACAGACCACAGAACTGTCTTACAGACCACAGGACATTCTGTTCACAGATCAGAAGAAAGGAGACTGGGGCCCCAACCTCCAAGTGTCCTGAAAGGTGCACACCACACAGGCCTCCTTCCAGGGGACAGGGCAGAGCTCTAGTCCCTGAGTGGCCTGAAAGGTGTGTCTGTCTCCTAACAGAATGCCACATAGGCCTCCTTCCAAGAGAAGGGATCCACAAGCCCCCATCTTCCTGACCTGATTGTCCCCTGTGCTGACTACCTATCCTTTGCCACTGCCTCATTCTCCCCTCTGATTGAAGGAACCCTTACAGATGTAAGGAGGAATGGGCAACGACCACTCTGGCTGCTTCAGGCAAGCAGTTTGGGGTTCCCTTTTAGGAATGTTTCCAGTCAATCAAGAGGTCCATGGTAAAAGTCTGGTTGGAAAGGAACAGGTTGTAAAGTCATCTAAGAAGTGGTTGCTCTATGAGAGGAACAAGAAGAAATGAGTACTGGAATAAGATTAATCCAACAATAAGTGCAGCAGCATGTGAACATGCCAATGAATATGATGATGGCGATGGAGACCAGCAATTTTTTCCACCAGGAGGTACCAGAGAACCAAAAGCCAAGGAGTTGCTCCCATGACAAGGCCAGTGAAGACATGGCCTCTTATCTGGGAATATAAATTTTTAAGGATATTACTTACATTGCCAGCATTTTCAGAAATGCAAGCACACATTCCATTGGAATATTGGCATAAGTGCTGTCCCTTCCTTCCTCCTGAGCCACACTGTTCCTCCATTTTTCTTGGGGAGCTGTCTTGTAGGAATATTATTTTCCATAACCCTTCAAGAAGGGTACCCAGAGCTGGTATCTGTGGGAGGAGGTGTGACTTGCCCCTTCATAGATCTTAGATTTCCTCCCCACTTCCTATCTTGCCTATGTGACCAGAAGTCAGGAAAAGAGCCTCCCTTGGGTAACCCTCCCTATCCTCCATTCCAGCCCAAAGGGCAGCAAAACAGCTGCTCAGGAGTTGTCATCAGCAACTTCTAGTGTTGGAGCAGTTCCCTGCTGTTGGTAACTGGTTGAGGTATGTGTGTGGCGGGGGAGTGTTCTCTGGAGGTGCTAGCATTCTATTTCCTTTTCTTTGTGTTAGCCTCCATCTTCCCGACCTGATCTTCCATTATCTATGCTGACTACCTGTCCTTTGCCACTGCCTCACTGTAATGGTTAGAAATGGGGTTTTCCAAAGGTGATTAGGATTAGACAAGATCATCAGGGCAGAGAACCAGTGATTGAACACTGGTGGCATTATAAGAAGGAGAAATACCAGGTAGAGACATAAACACACACACTCCCTATCTATTGCCATGTGATGTCCTGTATCTCTTTGGGACTCTGCCTGGAAGAAGGCAATCACCTGATGGTGGCCCCTGACCTTAGAACCCCAGAACAATAAGCTAAAATAAACCTCTTTTCTTCATAAAGTTACTCAGCCTCAGATATTTCATTATAGTTATGAAAGATGAACTAAGACAGTTTTAGAGAAAATGAATGCTCTTATTCTTTTTATTTTAATGAGGATTTCTTCAATAAGTACAATTATTGTTTTAAAACTGAGATGTACATATGTTTATTGTGTTAAAATTTCAGGTGGCTTTATTTTGGATATTAGGAGATGTTGAATTTGTCAAATACTTTCTTAGCATCTATAGAAATATTCTCATTAATGTATATAATTTATTAATACAGATGTGTGATTTTTTGTTTCATCTTGTTTTTGTTTTTGGTTACTGGGGATTGAACTCAGAGGTGCTAGACCACTGAGCTCCAGCCCAGTCCTATTTTGTATTTTATTTAGACAGGGTCTCACTGAGTTGCTTAGTACCTCCCTATTGCTGGGGCTGGCTTTGAACTTGCAATTCTCCTGCCTCAGCCTCCTGAGCCACTAGGATTATAGGCATGTTTCTACAGATGTGTTTTATCAGTTAGTTTTCGAATATTTAATAAACCTTAGATTACAGTAATCAATTCCACTTAGCTATTGCTTTAAAATTGCACATGATTCTGTTTGCTAGCACTTTAAGTGTGCACCACTTTGTATAGGTGATTAAGTCTGCAATATGCAGACGATGTGCTATTTTATTACATTAAAATATAAATATTCCAGTTGTTTCATAAAAAATTAGGAAATTTGATTTCATGTTCCCTGCCCTGGAACTGGTTATATGACATTGAATGTAAGCAAAAATAACCAACATGGTTTCGGCACCATAATGAAAAAACAAATAACCAGGACAGAAGTAGATCTCAAGTGGATCAGCAAGCTTTCCTTTATTTCACAGCAGAGTGAATTGATTAGACGTTGTAAGGGCTCATTTTCTGGGTAGAAAAATGGCCACTGGTTACAGAGAGGCTCTGAGTTTTATAGTTTACAATGAGGGCAGTTTAATTATTGGAAACTGAAGAAGGATGTGCTTGTTTGGACAGTCAGGAAAGAAGCTGTAAAAAGTCCAAAACTCACGAGGAAAAGCTCAGAACGAGGTATTCACTGCTTATCTTCTTCCTCTGGGACCCATTGTTACCCAGAGCTTCACTATTTGCTTCTCTCCTTCCAGGACTTATTGGCAATGGGAAAAGGTGAAAGTCTAGGGCCCAGTGTTTCAGTATCTGAAGTGGTAAATGCCTTTTTGTTTGTTATTGAGATGACTGATATGTGAGGGCATCTAGATTTGTGGTCTCAGTTAGCGGCTGACTTCCATCAGGAACCATCCTTGTGATTGCAGAGTTGAAATTTCAGCTCCATTTCCCCTAAGAAAGAGGACATATTATACTATTATACAGTATTTATCTACAGCTATTTTACCTCATTTAAATCTACGTTATCTGATAATAAAAGATTAAAATATAAAAAGAAATAATTCCAATTAAGTCTAATACCCTTTTTTTAGGTATAGATGGACACAATGCCTCTAATTTCTTTTTATTGGGTGCTGAGGATCAAACCCAGTGCCTCACACATGCTAGGCAAGTGCTCTACCACTGAGCTGCAGCTACAAATCCCTAATGCACTTTTAATATAGAAAAATTCTAAGGACTTGTGTCCGTGTCTAATAGCAAATCCCAAAACTTTTTCTTGCTTTAATTTTCTTGCTCCTTTCTTGGTTTCTTCCTTAGAAAACTTTCTCATCCCTTCTGTATCTTAGGCTCTATAATCACTCTTATTACCTTTTTCTCTTCATACTTGTGGTCAAATTTTCTCCAACCTACTCCTGAGGTCACATCAGATCAAATTTTCTCTAACCCTCTGGAGGAAATATCTATGAAAATTATCTAAACTTCTTTCCTGAGCTACTTTAAAAGCCTGAGGCAGAATACGTGTGTCTTGTTTTTGTGGGTGATCTGTTTCATACCCATGCTCCTCACTTGAAGCTGAGTCAGAGGACTGCTCAGCTGGATCTACATGAGAAGAAGAGACAGACAAAATAACCAATATCCATGGCAATTAATCTCTGCTTCATTACCTTCCCCAAAGTAACATGCTAACACACTAGGAGGTAGGCCTTCCAAAATTAGCAGTTCCTATTTTTGAGGACAACAGCAGAGATTCAAAATCAGTTTTCTTTTCAATGCAGCCATCATTTTGGGGGGCTCATCCAAACCCTGGGAGAGTCAGCAGGTCCTTCTTGCATGTTTCCTGCATGTTTGCTCACATGTTCAGGGGGCCTTGTTGAATCTCAGTGTAAGAAAAAACGAGTATTTCTCCTTTGTTAGGATTGTAGGTGGTTGAAACAGTTACCAGTAATAAACTTAAAAAAAGTGGACCCAGTTCTGTTTGGCAGTCCATTGGGATGGACAGTTTATACACATATATTTCTTTGTTCTGTGAGCTATGAAGTGCTAAAAATGATATCCATAGAGCAACAAGCTCACTTTACACCTAGATGTTGATTTCTATTTCTGTTTTTCCATAAAAAGAATTTAGAATCTTCAGTAAAATGACCGATTTTAGGATTGGGGCAGAGATTAAACTAGATAAATTGGGGGCATCTTGCAATTCCAGATAATAGGAAAGTGCTCAAGCATCAATACATTGGTGGTATGATAAAGGGACTCAGTTGCCAACTGAAAGAGATCCCAGTGGTCAAAGTTATAAAATGATATACTGTAGTAAACAGGTGTTTATGAGGGTATGTTTACATGGCAGGGAAGAGGTGTTCAGTGAATAACATCAGCTCCTGTTGACCTTTGGAAACACTGCTAACTGACACAATTTAAAGTGCTTGACACAAAATGACTGCATTTGTTTTTCTTACCATTTTATTCTTACTGTCTTCTACCAAGACTGATCTACTTACATATGTATATATCTATATCTACATATGTATACATATACACCTATATATGTGTGTGTGTGTGTGTGTGTGTAGCATTTAATAATGTTTCTTGGCTTAAAAGGAGATTGAATGCAGAGATTGACAAATACTAATCCCTGTGCCTCCACTACCTTAAGTAATAGATATTGCATTACTCATTGAAAGAATTTCTTTAGGAGAATAATTTATATTATTCTTGAAATAATTTGGTCATGTCAATTTTGAACTGTCTACATTAGGTTAAGGATATGACAAATGAATAGAAATTACTATATATATTTTATATTTTGTATATGTGTGTGTGTGTGTGTGTGTGTGTGTGTAATTCTTTTATTCACTTATGCATTCATTAAGCAATTGGTCTAGTCTGGTAAATATCTCCCAAACATCAGATGTCTCAAAGGACCCCAACTGGATTCTGTATGTCATTCAATCAAATACAGATTCTATGTTGTGAAGATGCCTGATCTTGATATTTATGTGATGGAGTTGTTAATCCACTGTAATGTAATGGTCCTGTCCTGGAAATTCTAACTCATATTAATAGCTTGGATGAAAGAATCTATTTATGTGAAATCATTCAGAATATTCTTATGATTGTTTACCTTTGTAAAACCCGCACACATGCAATCCTTTTATATGTTAACCATTTCCTTAGGTGTTCATTAAAGAATGAAAAATACCACTAAATATTCACTAAATATTTTATTCAAAAGAATGCTTTATGATTAAGAAATATATCTTATAGGCCGTTTTTTAATTTATTTAATTTTGATTCATTGAACACAAATGGAGTACAGCTATTGTTTCTCTGGTTGTACACAAAGTAGAGTCACACCATCTGTGCATTCATACATGTACACAGGGCAATGATGTCTGTCACACATTCTGTTATTATTCTTACCCCCCACCCCGACCCCACCCCTCCCTTCCCTCTAAGCTATCTATCCTTCCTCCATCCTTGCCACCCTTCCAACCCACATTATGCATCATCATTCACTTATCAGAGAGACCATTCGGCCTTTGGATTTTTGGGATTGGCTAATCTCACTTAGCATAACAGTCTCCAACATCATCCATTTACTTATAGGTCTTAATAAGATCATACATTTTAGAAATTCGGTAACAATCATGATGCTATTTTAAAGGACTAGAATTATCAACTCTGTAATTGGATATGAAAGGTTTTTAAGTCCCACTTACCTGGAGATGAGGAATTTCCTAACCATTAAGTATTTTCTAGGATCAAGTTGAAAGGTTCATGTGTAATTGTAAAATGTGTCAGACAAATGGAGTGACAAGAGGAATCACATGATTAGACTGTGACAAGACATCAGCACTCACACAACAAGCAAATCTTAAGCAGACCTCCATTTTCTTGAAGGATAAATAAAGACCCTTGCACTGAACTATAACTGACCACTCGTATCAAAACCATTCTCTTTGAAAATTGAGAGCAACTAGAAAAGTTAGATCCATTATTATCTTACAGATGCATTTTCAATAAAGAGAGAACTCGATGTTTGTGTGTTTCTTATTTGGCCAACCTTTGTGAAGACACTGTAATGGAGCTGTCACCTTAGATTATTTATTTTCTCTCCCACTCCACTGCAAGAAAAGAAAAATATTGCTTTAGATTCGGTAGAAATAAAGATATAAATAACGATTTCTCCCATTGTAACTGCAAAAGGAACTAGACTCAATAATTGGCAGCCTCACTTTAAGGTGCATATCTTCCAGTCACACAGAATCAGTCCTGACTGACTGTAGATTGACTCTCTGTTTCACAAACCACAGGTCCTCTGCTCACTCTTATCAGTAGTGCATAATTTTTGTTAAAGATGAAAAGTGATATCTTGATACCCATGAAGGATTACCTAAGAAGAGGATTGTAGAGAGATAATGGCCCTCTATGTGGAGTCTTTTTTAAGTGTCCTTGGGAAAAGGGTCAGCACAGTGTGACTTAAAAACTCTGTCACCCTGATTCATCAAAGCAAAAATCTCAGCAGGTAGCAGCAGAGGAAAGGGAGAGCAAGACCCCTGGGAGCCTGGTGCAGATAGACAGAGATGTGGAAGCTTGTGCAAGGAACAGGACAGTGGGCATGATATTTAAAATATTAGGTGAACCATATGAAGAACATATAGTGATTTTCCAATGGTTCCTGGGAGTTTTAGGTATCCAGTGTTGTGTGTCCTGGTAGATCAATGCAGCATTTAGGCGGGGGATGATTATTTGAAGGTGAAGGTGTTAGAAATGCATTAAAAAATCCCAAATGACTACAATTAAATATCCACCACCAATAGAAACAATATTGGGTGCTGTTTATCAAAGATGTTACTCATTGGTTTACACACTTTATTCAGACTAAAATGAGGAAAAGATATTTTAGAAAAGGATAAAGGAATAAAAATCAATCATTGCAAATCTAGAGTATAAATCTGCTTTAGAGTTTTCCTGGATAAGAATTATTAGCTAAATAAAGTGTTAAGAATTCTTTAAGTGTGTCAGTCAAGCACATTTGAAACACAACAAAGTAATTTCTCTTTAGTCCACAATTCCCTCCAGCAGGGAATGGGAGAGGAGGAAAACTGCAGAACCCTATACTAACAGAGATGCTAGTTTTCATCAGAAGAGAGATTGTCATAATGATTTAATTTAAAGTAGATACATATTTTGTTTTGTACACTAGAGTTCACAGAGTTTATGGGCCATATACAATCAGAGATCACAGTGGTCTTATTTAACTAGCCAAATTTGCAAAGGAAATTGGACTCCCTTGAGCTGTCATATTGAGTATTCCACTGATGACAGGGTAATGTTACGTCCAGAATTGTTATTTTAGCGTTTCCAGAACCGTAGTTTATCCTCTAGTTGTTAATTTTTTTCAATAATCTGTACCTCCTGCAAAGGGAGTTTGAACAGTTACTACTTTTGAATCAGTAAAGAGCCCTCCAAGTTTCTTAGCTGAAGTCACAGTGTCCGCTTCTTCCTTCTTCTAATGTGTTAAATAAACTTTGCAAGACAGACATAATTAAAATTCTCTGCCTACAATTTTTTTACTATTCCTAGAAAGCATACACTTATTTTATATCTCTACAGGGATATAAAGAACACAACTAACAAGTTTGACAACTACATACTTACAAACTATGTAATCAACATTCATAAAACATACATTTTAACTCTTTCGGAAAAATTCCATAACAGATACATTAAAGGCCAAAGTCACATTGAGAGAAAAATATGTTCACCCATAATAGCTAAATCCTCTGACGACAATAACAAAATAAGAAATTATCATTAAAACTTCATAAAAGTGGTAAACATTCATTCAATCTGTAAAGACCCTGTTTTCAAAGAAGGTCACATCAAAAAATACCAGGATTGAACACTTCAACATGTTTTTGGAATGAACAAAATTAAATGCACAACAAACAAGATATAGCATTTCTATTTTTTTTTTCTCATCCAAAAATTTTATTGGGCAGCAAATGTCAACAGAACTAACTTCTAACTGCCTTGAAAATACAGCAAACCTTAAAGCAGGATCAGTGAATTTTGAAAGTCTAGAAAAAGTATCAAGATCAAATGATTGAGTGTTACACATACATACACACATATACATCTATATATCTCAATTCATTTCTCCATTACAAACTCTGCTGTAATATTTAGAGATGCAATATTATTTCAGATAATATATACAGCCCGACTGAAATATTCAATAAAATACATAAGAATTAATATTCAGTCATAGGATTTATATGTTTTTATATGTGTTATTTTATATATAATCAGGTTTTTACTATTCCAACTGGTAATTTCTGCTTAGTTTGAGATATAACACATTGTATTTTGACAATGTAAACTGAATCCCAAATGACCTGAGATTGTGGTATGAGCTCTTCCAGAAAGACCTACTCTGAGTCAGGTCTCCGGTATCCTGAAAAGAGGGATGGACCTTGATCAGATTATTGATAGATTCCAAGGGTTAGGAGGTTGCAGGGGCAGAAGTTGTGATCATAATCAAAGGTAAAATAGATGTTTATATGATGAAGGGGAAGAATGGTCTTGAAAGGGTGGAACCCACTAGCATGACCCCTTGCCATTCTACTTAGCCATGGATGGGAATGAAATTTTAATGAAAAGTTATTTAATTCATTCATTCAACAAACACAAACTGGGAGTTTATGTGCCAAACAGTGCATTTATCAATAAGGACAAAATAGCGGACAAATGCATCTGTTCTTTATGTTACAATGAAGTTTTTTTCAGTATGATAAATGTTAATAAATTTTTATTGAATCACAAAATATTTACCAAGATAGACCATAGTTGTGGTTATAAAAACAATCTATATAATGTAATGATTCAAGTTATATGCGGTTATATTCACTGACTATGAAGGTGTTCAATTAGAAATCAATGAGAGATATCTGAAAATTCTCCACTCATTTAGAAGCCAAACAAGACACTTTCAAAGTAATACATGAGTCAACAAAGAAATGGAAAGGAAGTTAGAAATTATTTTGAACTGCATGGAAATAATACAAGATATTAAAATGTATATCATAAAGAAATATGGAGGAATTTCCAGCATGTATAAATGCATATAATAGAAACAAAATTATGATCTCAAAATAATAAACTCAGTCTCCACTTTAAAAATTTAGAAAATAGAAGATTAGGATGTAGCTCTGTGGTAGAGCACCTGTCCAGCATGTGCAAGGCCCTAGGGACAATACCGACTATGAAAAAGAAAATGAATGAATGAATGAATGAATGAATGAATAAATAAATAAATGGATAAATAAGAAAATATGCCCAAAATAAGCAGTACATAAGAACAAAGAAAAATATCAAATGAATAAAAATCAAAAAAGAAACATAAAAAGAAGACCAATAAAACTGAAAGCTGGATTTTTGTAAAGGTAAAAATAATTAACAAACTTCTAGATAGGCAATCAGGAGAAAGAAGGGGAAGATACAAATACACAATATCAGAAATCAGAGATTCCCGTGGATACAACTGATGTTAAGACTAGTTAAGAAAATGATAAGAGCCCTTTCATGTCAAGAAATTTAACATTTTAGAAGAAATCTTCAAATTCCTTGAACAACATGCAAAAATAAAGATCATTAACAAGAAATAGATGTGTGTTTATCTTTTCACCTGTTGTTGGATATTGGGATTGTTTCCTGTTCTGGCCATTATGAACTGAGCTGCTGTAATATTCTTGTACACAGCTGTGCATCCAGGTACTTCTTCCTCTTGAATGATTTACATCAGTTCTGAATGCTTAGATCATATATCAGATGTATGTTTTGCTTTCAAGAACCTGACAAGTTGTTTTAAGAAGCTTTCTTTTTCTGTTGTTTAAGAAAGTCCAATGCACCAATTTGTACTTTTCTAAATCATACTTTGGGAGACATATATTAAGCTTTCCTAACTAAAGATCACAGGGGTTTTTACTTTATTAAACTGAGTCTCAAGTTTTACATTTAGGTCTAAGGTCCTCTTGGAGTTAATTTTTGTAAATGATGTGAAACATAAAAATTTGTTTTTTAAACATGTGATATCCAAAAATTCAAGCATCATTTTGTAAGAAGGTTCTTCATTCTCCACTACCTTGCCTTTTGTATCTTGTCAAAACTGAGTCATTTGTGTTTGCATAGGTTGATTTTCTTACTTTCTAATTCTGTTGATCCAATTGTTTGTCTTGACAATAAAACACTGCCTTGACTATTACAGTTTTATAATAAATCTTTAACCTGGATAGTGTAAGTTCTCTAAATCTGCTCTCTTTTTTTTTTCCAAATTTTCAATGGAAATTTTATACTTTGTGCATTTCCATATGAATTTTAAAACAAGTTTGTTAGTTTCTACAAAATATTGCACAGATGGGTCAATATGAAGGAGAATTAGCATTGTAATAAATGGATATGGAGAATAAAAAATCCCCAAGATAATGAGACCTGGGAAAAGGGAGTTAAAATGGAGGCCATGTGCTGACAGTCTTCATCTCCAAGGACAAATGTTTTCCAGGTGCCAGCCAGATGCAGACAGGGAGGAGGTGTTTTATCATCCTTAAAGGAAAGAACCTCTAGGAGGCCTTAATCTCCTCCAATGTAAACTCTCTTCAGACATTTGTTATTATTATTGCTGTTATTTTTTTAACATCTGCTATGGTTGCAGGTGCTCTCTCTGGAATTTCAACAACTATAGAACTACATCAGGTAAACTCCCATTTGGATGACTGAAATTTAAAACTTTGCGTTTGTAATAACATCAACGTATATGATTGTATACACTTTTTTTTTCCCCCTAGCAATACAGTATTAGGTTTTTGAGCAGAGGCAGGAGATAACAAGATTAGTTCAGCTCTGGGTTTCTAAGGAAGTATATGATACAAAGTGATGTGCTGGTAAAATGAGGAGCAAGTGAACTTCAGATGGCACCAGAAGAGTAGGGTGGACGTTGACCAAATGCAAAGATCTCTGCAGCTGAAGCGCAAAAGGTCAAAAGATCCTGGTATAAGATGATGTGAAGATAGATGAAAGCTGGGAGAAGTTAGTCTCAGAGGCTGTGAAGGATTGGAAGTTTCATTCTAAAGAAAATAGACAGTGTTTTTACCAAAGGGGCAGGACTTCAGTTCAAACTTCTGGTAGCCATTGAAATTGTCTAGCACCACACCACTTACCCAAATACTGCAATTGTCCTGCAGTAGGTGATGGTAGTTCAGAATAGGACAGTAGAAACAGATAAAAAGATACCAATAGGACTTGTGGTATACCTACTTTTATTAATTCATTCAAAAATACAGTCTTTGGGGAGGTTGAGATAGGAGGACCGCAATTCAAAGTCATCCTCAGCAATAGCAAGGCCCTATGCAACTCAGTGAGACCCTGTCTCTGAATAAAATACAAAATAGGACTGGAGATGTGGCTCAGTGGTTTAGTGTCCCTGAGTTCATGTCCCAGTACACTCCCCCAAATACAGGCTTTTCTACATGCCAGGAGGTATTCTATTGTTGAAATTATAACATTCAAATTAGAGTTGTAAAATATTCGAATCAAAAAACTATTCACATAGTTTTGTATATCATGACGTTCAGGATGTATCTACCCTCTATCTTTGTTATTATCATTATGGCTATCTATTTTAAACTGTGACTTTTGCAGTCTGAGAGTTTAAGTATGGCAATATAGTGATAGCTTGCATCAATGATTATTTTCCTGTTTGAGGATAAGATGGAAACACATATAGCAATGTATGTTGTTTTGTTTTGTTTTTCCTTTGGGCCAAAAGTTAAGGAACAAAATTCGTATACCTGATTATCTTAAATATCAATGCATCATTTGGTAATTCCAGGATAATAAATATTGGCAATAACTCCAACAACCCATTTAAAGAATTAAGGCACTATCTCTATGTCTACACCCTTTTCTGAAGGGTTTTGTGTGGGGTTATCTTTATGACTATTCTCACTTATCAGAATGTCACATTGAAATTAATCAATTAAGCTGTTAACAACAGTAGTCGCCAATTAATTATTTAACATGAAGATAATTTTTGGCTCTTACTTTAATTATATTGAAATAATATATTCATGACCCAAACACTTGGTCATTCCTGTCTTCAAGGCACATTTCTTTTATTGCTCTTTCCACATATTTTATTCATTTTTTATTACAAACTATGCAGAAAAAAGTGACTGGGGGTAAAATGAAACAGTTTAAAGTATTGGTCCATGAACTAAATTTCATAAATTCTGTTATTCTCTTAACTTTTCCTTAGGCTTAATATTAATGCATTAATTATAAATAAGTATTCAATAAAAATAAGTATTCAATTTTATGCCTGAAGTCAAGATGGCATGGACTGACCCTCCACATTAGAATCAAGCAATAGAATAAAACCTTTCTCATAGAAATGGTTCAAAATAGCAAGGCTTCAAGATGTATTCAGTGTGTGGGACAGGGAATGGAGCCAGAGATAGCGCTAGCAAACCCAGGGAAATCAAGTATGGCCATAGCTGGAATAGTTATCAATAGGACACTGTGCGTCCAACATGCAGTGGCAACCAAGAAACTGTCCTCCTGTTCCACAGGTGGGGTACAAGGCGAGAGGCACACTGTTAACACTTTCCTAGGCAACAGAGAGTCAGAAAATATTCAAAACCTGGTGAGATGGTCAGCCAACCTTTGAGGTACATCTCATCAACATCTGCCCCCAAACTATAGTTCCCCAATGCAAATTGGCATTAATAAAGCCAGGGCATGGATTGCAAGGTCAGGATTAAGGCAGTGGAGTATAAGATGAAAGCTGTTCTACTCTTCGGAAATTAAACAATGGTGTTTAATTAACAGGCAATGATCTCAATTCGTTTTAAGACACAGAAGGCTGGTTCTCGTTCTTACAGACATTCTTTGTAGATCAAAATGTGTGCATTTGCAGAAGCATAGTGAGCAAGGGAAACTGCCCTAGGCAGGTCTTGGCACATTAGGAAATAAATTCTAGAATGCTCACTTCTTCAGATGAAATCCTCATTACAAGGAAATATAATGGGCTTCATATTTGAGTTCTAGTGTAACGTGAGCTGTTCCTTGTGGTGTTCAGAAAGTTTCTTTCTATTGCTAATTTCTTGGGTGTTTTTATTATGAAAGGGTGTTGAAGTTTGTCATTTTTTTTTCCTGTATCATAATCATGGTTTTTCTCTTTGTTCTATCGATGAGTGTGTTACATTGGACTTTGTGTGTTGAGCCTTTCTTGCATTCCAGGAATATCAACACTTGATAATGAAGTATAATCATTTTAATATGCTGCTAAATATGATTTCCAGCATGCCACCAAGGATCTTATGCATTAATGTTTATAAGGGAGGTTGTCTACAGTTTTCTTTTCATGTAGTACCTTTGTGACTAGGGTTACCAGGGTAATGCATAGGGAGTTAGACACTGTTCCCTCTTCTTCAATATTTTTAGATAAGTTTGAGAAGAATGGTGTTAATTTTCCCTTCAATGTGCAGCATAATTCCCTAGCCATGTTGTCTGGATTTTTCTTTGTTTGAAGAATTTGATTAGTTATTCAATCTTACAGCTCCAAGTCTGTTCACATTTTTTGTTTCTTCATGATTTAGTCTTGTCAGTGTATTTGAATAAATTTTTCTATTTCATTGAGGTTATCTAATTTGTTGGCATGCCCTTGTTCATAGTGTTCTCTCATAATTCTCTTAAAATACTCCATTACACAAACGTGGGATGCAGTTTCTTTAGCTGTATGGAGCCCTACAGCATCAGTATTGCTAACATGGGAGATCTTTGTGTATTAAAGAAATCCAGAGATTCTTAGATTCATCAGGGTAAACAAATTGCCAACCTAGGTACTGGAGGATTAGCACTCACAAGAGATCAGAATTCACGACTCTTTTGGCACTTGGAGAATAGAGGGGTCATAGACATAATGTTGGGAAAACAGAGACAACAGAAAATCCCAGAAATCAGAAGCTGCTCTGGAATTGACTTTATTTATAATGGAACAAACTCAAAAATAATGCAGACCTATCAGATCTGTAAGATTGGTGGTGACATCACAGCTGAATTCCTAGGGAAATCCATTGTGAAAACAGAATTGCAAATGGATGCTGAGGTTCCATATGATTTGGTTCAAACACTTAACATTTCCCCTCATGGTTCAGATTCAGTTTTCCACTACTCAGCCTGAAAAAATAAGTGAAAGAAATCAAGGACCACATACATGTGGCACCACCACAAAGAGAAACTGTGATTGTTTAACAATTACTTTAAAAATCACTTGGGAACAAGCAGGTCTAGGTGCTGGCTTGCCTGGTTCTCCTTGCTCACTCCAACTGCACTTTGCACCCGTTTCTTCTCACCTCTAGGTCAGGGGTCTTAAGGATAATGTGAGACAGTTGGGAGTAGTGGCACATGCCTGTAAACAAAGTGACTGAGGAGGCTGAGGCAGGAGGATCTGAACTTCAAGACCAGCCTCAACAATTGAGACACTGTCTCAAAATAAGAAGTAGAAAGGACAGGAGGTGTAGCTCAGTGGCAAAACACCCCTGGGCTTTTTGTACCAAAATAATAACAATAACAAGATAACAACAACAACAACAACAACAAATTGGTGTCTAACTCATTACAGAGGACACTTTAATGTTTCTTTCTGTAATAAGGATTTACTAAATTCTGGAATTGTTGAAAACAAGAGAGGTATTATTCTTATTTTTCTATTCATAGCAGAGCATTTCAAAACTTTTGAAAGCTCAAGCATCTAACTTTTTCTTAACCCCACGTACAATTTTAAAACAGTCTTAAGTCATTTTATGTCCTTTAGATATTGTGTAACTCTTAAAGGTTTAGATAAGTCATCAAATCCAACCTTTAATATTATTGAATTGGAATATAATTTAGTAGGCAACAATTAGCAATCCAGGGCTTTATGGTTCTCTTTATCCTCTGATATATTTTATTCCTTTCCCTTCAACTACAAAAATGAAAACTTAAGCAAGCAGGAATTTCTGTGTTTCATTCATCATTTTATCTCCTGTTCTTAAATTATTGCCTGATACAAGGTGGATGCTCAATAAATATTTGGTAAATGAATAACTCAAAATCACTACTTTAATATCTGAATAAACCACAATCATCCAGGGATTAACTGAATTAACTGCTCAAGAATTAGGTAATGTTTTATGTTCCTTTTGACAAATAATAGCCAAGCCACTACTGAGAGAAACCTCCAGAGACATAGAGAAAAATACTCTTGCATTATTTATGGATCAGAATGGTATTTCCTGACACAAAAGAATACAGAGCTCTCTTACCTCTTTGCTTGGTCAAATACACACTTGTTACCATAGGTTTTTCCATCAGATCCACAGACTGGTTTGTAAACAGATTGACATTTTGTATTTCTAGGTGGGATTTTGCTGTCTAAGCTGCCGGTCTACAGTAATGCAAAAAGATCATCAGGTAAGAATAAGAATATTATGAAAAATTATCCATTGCTCATTTATTATTAGTAAAGTATTATACTTTCCAATCATTTTATTGATTCCTTGAATTATTTCACACAGTAGTTTTTATATTAATGCATTATGGTTATACATAATAATGTGGTTCATTTTGAAATGTGTATAAATGCATATAACATAATTTGCTACATTTTAATCTTTCCCCTCCTCCATCCCCTTGATCCCCTTCTTATACTTTATTGGTTTTCCTTCTATGTATTTATTCACTTGTTTTTTAAGCTGTGCATTATAGTTGTAGATAGAATTGGAATGAGTTGTGATATAGTCATTAATGCACGTCGCATAATTTGGTCAACTTCCTTCCCCAATTCTCCTTTCCCTTCCCTCCTCTTTCCCTTTGGTCCTGTGCTTCTACTGTATGGGTCTCCCTTCTTTATTTAAAAGATTTCCTTTTTTTGTTCCCTTTTTATCTCTAGCTCTGCAGACAAAAAAGTGAACATTCACCCCTGGAATATGTAAATCTGAGTTATTTCACGTAGCATGATTTTAAGAAGGAAGAGATGGAAAACAGGAGGAAGTGTATGACTTTCAGTTGCTTCATGGCTCCAATTCAAACAACAGAACTACTGCTTCCCAGTGAGGTGATGACAGAAGGACCATACCGAAATTCAAGGTCATACAATAGTTTTGAAAGAAAAGTATTTCTATCCCATTTTATAACTGCAAGCATAGAGGCAAAGTGCATTTAAGTTCGAACCTGAAACTATAAGTGGTTTATATGTCCAAGCAGTAATTCAAACCCTGCGTTATTTACTCCAGAAGTCCTGCTCTTGACATATTCAAACATGCTTTTCTGTCAGATGGCCTCAACCTTAAATCTTGGAGACACGTCTTACCCTATGTGCAGAAAGATAGTGGGACAATTACATAGAATTCATTCAAATAATACCAAAAGGCATTTTTGGGATGTGAACTATAAAATGTTAGAAGCTTTTGAACATAAATGTTGGACTCACTGATGAAAACAGAAGCATTGGGAATGGTGGGGCAGTTCAACAGGGGACCCATTCTGCTCTGAGCCAAGACATAAAAGAAAAATTCAGGAAAAAAAGCTTCAATGCCTTCTGTTTCCCTCCTCAGGGATGAAATTATCCAAATTATGTTATGTGCATATACAAATATGTCACAAGTCCACTATTATGTATAACCATAAAGCACTCATTAAGAAAAGAAAGTGCCTCGATCTCTTCCATTGGTGTGAAGTTTACAACCGTTTCATGACAGTTCCTTTCAATCATGTGGAGTCTGTAAAGTAGGCATTTAGAATTAACATAAAGTTGTGAACATTTATGTGATATCCCAAATACTCTGAGATTTTCTGGCGGAGGCATCATCAGGATGTCTGGAATCTCCCTGGGAAATTAACACTTAATGTCACACAAGAGACACACAAGAGACAGCTTTCCTCAGAAAGGATGATGAGGATATAGAAGGTAAAAGGTTAAGACAAAAGGTAATTCCCCCTAAGGTGATGAAACTGAGGAAGTGCTCTGGAAAACTGTTTTGGATATGAGTAAAAACTGGACTCATGGTTAAATAAAATTAGAACTCTGATTACCAGAGAGAAACTGGAGATGAAAGTAAAAAGCAAGACAAAGAAAGAATGTAAGAGACAAGCTGATCAGATGTATATTTGCCTTTTTGCCAAGATGGTTCCCACACCTCAAGCATTTATTGATCTATCTACTGTACACTTCAAGAGGAACTATCACAGATATTGCTCATCCTAGGCTTTGGGATACAGGATTGAAAAAAATGCTAGTTTCATCAGGATGTTCATGGTCTAGTAGAATAAGCAGAGAATCAATTACAAAGCAATAAGGTAAATTCTTGATAGAGGAGATCATTAGAATCAGTAATCCTTTAATGGGAAATCAAGTATCTCTGCATGCTCTGGATGATATTTTAGCAACAGTGATCTGAAATGAAGTTGGATGGCATACAGAGGCCCAATCATGAAGAGTCTTAAACGCCATATTTAGGAGTTTGAGTTTTGTCTTCTGGGTAAGTGTAGCACTGCGAAAGAATTTTGAGCAGAGGATTGAAACATCTGATCAGATTTTTTATTTAGACATGTCACTTCACCACACTTACCCAGAAGACAAAACTCTTGAATGTGGCAGTTAAGGCTCTTCATGATTGGGCCTCTATATGCCATCCAACTTCATTTCATGTCACTGTTGCTAAAATACCATCTACATCCTGCAGAGATCTTTGATCTTTCACTAAAGGATTACTGTTTCTAATGATTACTTTCATCAGCTCAATTCACAATAGCTAAACTATGGAACCAACCTAGGTGTCCTTCACGGATGAATGGATAAAGAAAATGTGGTGTATATACACAATGGAATACTACTCAGCCTTAAAGAAGAATGGAATTATGCCATTTGCTTCTACTCAGCCTTAAAGAAAAATGAAATGCTGGAGCTGGAGACTATCATACTAAGCAAAATGAGCCAATCTCCCAAAACCAAAGGCCAGATGTTTTCTCAGATATGTGGATGCTAATTCACAATAAGGGGGATCTAGGGAAGAATAGAGTTAGTTTAGATTAGACAGAAGAGGTGAAGGGAGGGGAGGGACTATGGGGGTAAGAAGGATCATAAGATGAATCAGACATTATTACTCTGTACATATATGACTACAGGGCTGGTGTGATTCTACATCATATACAACCAGAAGAATGAGAAGTTATACTCCATCTATGTATGATGTGTCAAAGTGCATTCTACTGTCATATATAACTAATTAGAACAAATAAAAAGAAATATCACTTCTGAGGTTTGTAGATTGTGGATGGGATGAAAATGGAACATAAAAGTTAAACCTGGCAGGGTTTGGGCTCAGCTGATAGGATTCTGAATTAATAGTTTTGACAGAGGAGTTTGAATGGAGGGGAATAAGAATTGGAATGAAGGATATGATTATTGTTGCATGGAAACATCTCCAGTATTTGTCTCATTTAATTTAATCAATATCATTGCAAATTGTCATTTGTTCAGTTAGCCATTTCCAGTCTTGGAAAATAGAATGACTGAGGTAAATTGATTTAAAAATACATATATCAACACTAACCTGAATTTCCATTTCCTTGCCCTTCAAAGCGTTGTCTACATTTTTACTTTCATCTTGCACGTAAGAAGACCGTGATTTCCTTTGTTGGCCAGATGAGTCTAGCTTCCCTCGCTGGCTGGGAGATCCTAGCTTCCATCGCTGGCTGAAAGACCCTAGCTTCCCTCGCTGACTAAGAGACCCAAGTTTCCCTTGCTGGCTAGAAGACCCTGGCTTCCCATGTTGGCTAGAAGACTCTGACTTCTCTTGCTGGCTAGAATATCCTTGCTTCCCTTGCTGGCTAGAAGACCCAAGTTTCCCTTGCTGGCTGGAAGACCCTGGCTTCCCTTGTTGGCTGGAAGACTCT
>JAJEJO010001796.1:106032-188607 GCA_020662805.1 Glaucomys volans
CTTCTCCTTCTCCTTCTCCTTCTCCTTCTCCTTCTCCTTCTCCTTCTTCTTCTTCTTCTTCTTCTTCTTCTTCTTCTTCTTCTTCTTCTCCCTTCTCCTCTTCTTCCTCTTCTTTTTTCTCCTCTTTCTCCTCTTCTTCTTCCTCTTCTTCTTTCTCCTCCTCCACCTCCTCCTCCTCTTCTTCTTCTGCATCATTATCATCAAATTAAGGAGAATGGTGAATATCATCATTATTTCTTAAAACCTAGGTTTCATGTATTCTATTTGCTTCTCCAATTTATTTTGGAAGCCCACCCATCGCCTAATGAAAAAACTACATGTTTATTCTTAGTTTTTTATTGGATTCTATTCCAAAATAAGCAGGGCCTAAAAAAAAATGAGCAAGCAAATGGAATGGCTTCAGAGGTTAGTAAATGGCATTCCATTTGGTTTTGTGCTTCTTATTTCTTGTTTGGTCCAAGTGTTTCCTTTCTCTCTTCTCCTTTTTTGTTTGACAAGTAGTCCCCTTTCTTCTCTCACCTTCTTAATTCAGCGTTTCCTCAAAGATTTTATTAAGGCTACATTTTTTTTCTTCGTGGGCATCCATGGTAATTTTATTCTTACTTTACATAACTTTACATCATTTCATTGTAGATGGTTTCAAATTTATATGTAAGGCCTCATTTACATTTGCAATTGCTCTGCTTGTACCTTTAAGTCAATTTAAGTAAAATCAAAGGCATCCTCAGTTGTTGTCACTGAACAAGGTCTGGTATACCACTGCAGGTAGTTAAGGTCCTGTCTGGGCGCAGAGGCTTGGCAGTTAGAGGCATGTCCTGCTACCCTGTGGCACAGCATGCATATGTGGGGATATGGTTGAGTCATTCACCCAACTCAACAAAAAGCACATATTTAAAGAGTTCACTGTTATTGCAGAGCTAAAGTAAGAGACAGATATGACGAGGAAGACATTGACGGCTCTGCCTTCATGATGCTGAGAAGTCTGGGAGTGAGTACAAACACATAAATAGGAATTTATAGCAATATGATCAATGCTACAATGTTGGAAGTAAATAGAAAACAGACCCCTCTCCAATCGGGTAACAGCGAGTGTGGCGTCCTTTCTCCTTTCTAGAGGAGGTTACAAGTAATAAATATAGGATACAATCAGAAATATGGATAAGAAAATAATTTTGGTCAACACATGAGTATACACATAGTCTCTGAGTTCTAGGAATCAAACATTCTTCATTAACAGTAACATCCAGTAGACATCGAGTAGGGAGGAGACAGAATGGAAAAAATGGGTGGGTATATTAATTTTTATAAATTATTTTAAGTTGTTGAATAGATGATGTAAACAAATTGAACCCATTCCTGAAGATGCAAAAGTGTAATAAGTTTTAGTTTAAAAGTTTAAAGTAAGTTTCCCTTACTTCTGTGTCCCAAACAACACATATTTTCTGCCTAGGACACAATCACATTTACTGGATTTTTGTGAGTTATAACAGAGATAGTCTATAAATTTACAAATAATTATGAATGAGTTTTCCCATACGATTGGCAGCACAGACTACCCACTGGGCTACTCCTTGCTTTCTCCACAATAAAGTGAAGCTTTCTCTTTATCAGTCCTCACAGAGCACCTTTATTATTACTTCCTGGCTGCATGCTACCCCATAACTGTGGGTTTGCCATAGTTTATTTAATTAGTCTTCTATCAATGAGCAGCTAGTTTATTTCCTTCTTTTGCTATTATAAAAAATTGATCAATAAAAATCCTATTAACACTTCATTTCTTACATGAAAAAAGAATAAAATTAAAGGTAAAAGCCAGAGATGAAATTTTGAGGGTTAAAAAAAGCAATTAAGATACCAAATTATAGTTTGACATTCTATTTTGTAAGTTAAAAATTTGGAAAATAATTTTTGTTTTACATTTCCCTTGCTGAATTTGCAAAATCCAGTGTGTGTTTTCCTCATGCATCTTTCTTCTTCACCTTCCAAATGTACATAACCCCTACATCTGGTGTCAACACACCTTCTCCCATCCTCAAGTGCCTGCTGAGCACTCGCTGTCCTCTCAAGGCACCGAGAGTAGACAACAGATTCAGTACCTACCGCCAGGGAACATGTCTTAGTGAGGGATTCTAACCACTTGTTTTTCCCCCTCTCGGAATCACACATATTCATGCTCCTCCCTTCTCCCATTCTATCCCTTAATTTTCTGTTGTTATTTCTCAGCTCTATGGTTTAACAGGCCTCTAGTGGCACCCATGTATAACTTTTCTCACACCTAATCCGTTTTCAATTTTACCACAAGACCATAATTTCAGCAGAATAGACTCAGTCACTCCTGTGCTCAGCAATATGAAGCAATCCTGCGGCGCCTCCAATGAGATGAGATCCACTATTTCTTGTGTTGTAAGTAGAAAAAGTTGAAGGCCCTGGGTCCTACTTTTTTTACTTACTTTCACAAGGTTTCATATGGTCAAGGAGGAGGTCATACTTTGGAGATAAATTAAAATCTGTTTGTGTGTGGAGGCGGGTAGGGGACATTGGGGGCTAGGGACGGAACCCAGCGTCTCATACATGCTAAACCCATGCTCTACACCTGAGCTATAACCACAGCCCCTGGAAATTTGTTTTATTATCATAATTTAAGAAAAGTACTACTGTGTCAGTTATTATCTTGAAAAATTCATATCTCTGGTCTGGAATTCATATCTTTGAAAATAACTTTAACTTTATTGAGGAAAGGAATGAAAAGAAGACTGTATGTTGTGTGCCAAAGACTAAGAATTGAATTAATGGTGGCTAATGCTATCATCCACATAAGTCTTATAGGACAGGGAAAGTGTAATTATTTCTATTTTACCAATAAGGAAACAGACTCAAATATGTTAAACAAGTTTTCCTAAATCACATACAAGAGAAGGTCAGGATTTGACGCATTTTTATTTAACTACATAGCCCAGGATCATGACACAAAACCATTCTTGTCTGGAACATGAGCTGGATAAACTTTTAGACTGAATTTATCTTCCCAGTCAAATGTTTGGCCTTTCCCATTCCCTTGCTCTTGCTTCTCCTCAACCACACCAAACTATTCAGTATTATTACACTTTGTCATTATTTTATGCCTCTGGATCTATATTTATTTTTCTGCAATGCTTTCTTCCATTTCTCTGTCTGATGGAGATTTCCTGATTTTAAATCTTCCAGCAAAGCATCACTAAATCATTCCCCTTTTCTAATTTTTTTACTTTGAGAGCTGTAAGAAGAGTCACTGACTATGACTTTCTTACCTGAGAACACAGCCAGGAACATGAAGGGAAGGAAAATGAAAGCCCGCATGGTAGAGTCAGTTGTTCCAGACTTGGTGGTTGGGTGGATCTAAACGTAACTCTTCAGTAGCTTCTTTCTGAATAAACCATGTCGATCACCACCATGTTATATATTTGAAAAATTCTCCGCCCTTATTGCTAAATACTGTCACTGTCTTTAAAAATTACAGAGTAACTTTCACAAACTGAAGGGTGTTGTTTCTTGAGAGAATTGCCATTTTAAAAAAAAATTAGCTTCACGCCCCAACTCCCATAAATATCCAAACTTTAATATGCGTCTATCAGATATCTTCTCCCAGAAAAAATAAAATAAAAATGACGAATTCCATCTGGGAAAGTGGTAAACTCAGTTCTCACTTTTCTTTTTATTGTTAAGGGCTATTGACCTTCACTCGTTATCCTATGTCCATAATAGAGACCCCTCAAGGTATTTTCCCTCAAATGAGTTATATGCCAATTATTTACCTCAAATTATATATTAAAGCAAGTAAAAAGGCATTGAGTATTGGTCATTAGCAAGCAATGAATGCATCCAGTGGGTAATGAGAATGGGTAATGTATTTTTATGAGGTAGTGAGAGACAATAGAGCTCATGTTTGAAGAATAACATTACACCATTGGCCTTCTCAAGTTATTACACCAAACAGAAGCTCATGTGAAAATCACCTTGTGACTTTTACTTGATCATAAACTCAATATTATAAAACACTAGAATATTGTGGTCAAGGATGGATGCTCTGTCTGAGGAAAATTTGAATTAATTGGAGCACATCCAAAAGAAGACCTTGATAATGTCAGGTCTGGAGACCACAGAGTATGAGGTAAGTCTGAAATATTAGCTTGAAAAAGGACAGACACAGGAGTGACAGTGGCACGTTCATTGGCTTCCTCTTTGCTAGGACATTTGTATGAAGAGAAAGATACTTTACCTGTATAGTTCTAGATGACATATAAAGAAGCACAAATTAAACATTTTGGAGTTCTAAAGAAAATTTTAGTTTGAGGAAGGAAGTTGATCTAAATGATTCTTGTAAGCCCTTTCTATTCTAAAATCCTCAGACTTCATTTTTTTGAATTGTGTTTGATTTTCTTTGGCTTATTTACAAGAAGGACAATTTTGAAAATTATTTCTCTTAATTGAGCCAGCAATTTTATGACACCAAAAGACAAGTTTAAGAGTTTTGTATAGTAAGAAGCTAAAATTCCCGGCCCCGCTAACCCTCCCACCTGGCATAAGGGTCTTCTAGATCCGCAGAGGTTCACATGAATGTCATTAGGGAACCAGAACATCTTGGATTATATAGGAATTCCCCCAAAATATTTCATTGTGAAATATTTCAGGATGTAGGGAAGTTTAAAGAACTGTATCTTGAAACTCCAAATACACTCCACTGAGATTCATCAAGGAATATTTTGCTATATTTACTCTACTATATGTCTGTCAAAACATGTAAATTTCATGGACATTATTTTCACATCCAGATACTCATTTATGGAACTCAGTGTAGTAAGTTTTCAAATAATAAGTGAATCATCATAACTTCATCTGTGGCTTGCTTTCCACACTTAGTGCTATCGTATGGCCTACCCGTGCTTTTTCCAAACTCCAGGGTTACTGACACTACAAAATATCACACATAATTGAGCACTTTGTAGGTCGGGACTCTTCAGTGGAAGCTAGAGTCTCATCAAACTCATACTCTGAGGTCTCAGAGATGGCCTCAGTGGATTAACTTAATTACAATATTTATTTCTCTTCTAATCATGATACTTCTCTCACCTTTGGAATCATCTTACATTTTTACCTTCCTTCATATTTAGGAATGAAGTGAGGAATTTGAAGGGCCTCAGAAAATGCTTACCACATCCACATTGGAGAAGGAGAAAATGTGTTTTTGCATATTGAGTGGTATTCTAGACCAAGGTTGTTCTTTTAGCGTCTTCAGGGTCATTATACTTGTGTGGGAATAACAATAGGAAAGGAGTTGAACGGCCCAAGGTGTCTGTCTCCCCTTACACTTAGCTATGTGGTCTTACACAAGTTTTCCTCTCTCTCTGTCCTATTTCTAAAATTGCTATAATAATACCCCATTGCTCACTGAAGGAGTCAAACTTCCCTAGGTGTTTTACTGTGGTTTGGTGTTTGGAGGGAAAGCCCCTTACGTGTAGTTTGGTGACCATGCAGGACCATATATCACCCTATCTCAGGTAACTTAATTTAATCTCAAACCATTTGTTAGACACCTAAGGAGCAGAGAATAACAGACTCCTTAATAGCTTTCTCCTTCTCAATGCTTTAGCCACTATATTTCAATTTCATTTAATTCTTCCCCAATGGGAGTAAAGCATCTGTCAAGCTCTGTTTATTGGAACCCAGGAGCAGTCTAGACTTTGAGCACAGTGAAAGGGAGAAAGCATCAGCGCCCCAGCGTTCCTTAGTTTTTCCTGACTTAGACTGGGTCCAACAAAACATACTGAATGTTTGGTTTGGTCTTTGAAATACAATTCACGCTCAGAGGCAAATCTCTTTAAATACTTTATAATTTTAAGAAAGAAGCCAAAGGCCACCAACTAAGTAACCCCTGCCTAATTTAAGACCCTTCCTTAGTTCACTCACTGATTTGAACATTTCATACAATCTTCTCCCCTTCCTCATGAAGGCAGCAATTTCAGAATACTGAGTCCCAGAGGGAGGCAGGTGATTGAGACAGGATCATGAATAATTTCTCTGCATTGGCTTCAATTTCTTCATCTAGCACACAAAGTTGCAATGCAAAATGGAATTCATATGTATTCAATGTCATCACTGTTTTTCAAGGTGACACATACATCTGACACACACGTTCCATTAATGTGAGTTATTGCTATTCTATTCATGTCAGCATTTGAGGCAGTCAGGAACACACACTCCCTTCCCCCTTCACTTTAGTTGAACCCACGTGAGGTGACCAGAGAACAATAAATATAAAAAAGGGCATAATTATGATAGTTATGAAGTAAGGTGGTTATAATGAACATTTATTGACTTATTACTAAGACTTTCATCATATGGAAATTTTTGTTATACAAGTTTACAAATTCTAGGGATAAAAATCTGAAATATAATCTCTTCCCCACTCCTAAATTCCTAAATTTCACCCCCATTACCATTCTCATTAAAAATAGCAGCGGCTTTCATTTTACCCTTATCTTCGCACTAAAGAGAAAGTAAGTTTACAGACAGATCCCATGTTGATCATCATATTTATTCTTTTAGCCATTCAGGACCAAGTCTTTTCTGACTTGTTTCTCAAACCTTGCTTTCAAGTACCTTCCGTATAATATCTTCTCATAATTAGACTTACAATTTTATTTTCAAAGAATAGAATATTTTTACAAAGATCATTACCAACAAATCCTCACATTTGTCTTCATGCCTATCTCCTCTCCTACAGAAGAGTCCAATTCCCCTTCTTTGAATCTGAGCTAATATTAATAGGATGCAGTAGACATGACAACATACCAGTATTTGGTCTGAACCTTAAGAAGCCAGGCATTATTGGATGATAGATTATTGAGAGAGTAGGGGAAAAAGAGGAAGGCAAGCAGAATGAAGTAGTCATCTCACTAAGGGACTGAAATATAAGGCATATAACTCTAACCATCTTGGATCCCCTGAACGTCCAGATAATACTCTATGAAGTAGAAACAGAATACTGCCTACACAGTTTTCAGAAATGTAGGCAAATAAATGTGTAATTATCGATTTAAGCCACTAAGTTGGAGGTGAATTGTTATTCTACACTAGATACTCATTATAATATTATTGACAAGACAATCATTACTTTTCTTCATTGAATCAAGACCTCCATAGTAAATGTATTAACTACTACTTATTGAAGCATTTTATATGGATTACCTCATTTGATACTATAAACAGTACTTTAGTGACTTCCTAAATATTTGATGAGGACACTTAAACACTGTCATGAATCACTGCATTCATGGTTAACTCTAGCAAGGATACCTTAACGTGTCCGTCTAAGAAAGTCCATCCTTGGTTATCTGGAAAAATGGAAATACCATTCCTGGAAATACGTACTTGGAGAACAAGCATTTAGTGCACAGATCATCTTATGAGCCCTTCAGCTGGAGGTCAATAAATCATTGACAGTGCGAATTAATATTCAGGTGTAAGTCAGGGATGGAAAGAGATCTAGATCCAGCTACATGGAGATTTCTGATTAACTTATAGCATTAACTTCTAAATTGGCAAGGGGGAAGAGATGGGTCAACAGCCTGCATCTCATATTCCAAAGCCAAAGTCTTGCTCAGGAAGGATAGAGACAAAAATCAACCACCTTATAACAATAATTTTTAACTTATGTTCACTCATTCCATAAATGTGAGGAACAAAATTTTATGCATATGTATGTCTGCATTTCCCAAAAAGCAAGTTCATGAATCACATGATATTTTCAAAATATCTAGGATCAAGAGAAGGATAGTCAGAAAACTGACAGTTCCCAGCTTCACGACGTCCTACAAAGCTCCAGTAATCAAGTCAGTGTGATACTGGCAAAAAAATAGACAGATCAGTGGAAGACAATTAATATCGTAGAAAAAGACTCCCACAAATATAGTTAACTAATCATTGAGAAAAGGAGTATGGAAATACAATGCAAATACAATGGGAAATATAAAATGACAGCCTTTTGAACAAATGATGCTGAAACACTGGGAATCCATTTGCAGAATGATTAATATAGACACAGATCTTATTCCTCTCAGACAAATTAAATCAAAATAGATCACCGATTTCAATGTAAAATGCAAAACTGTAGATCTTAGAAAATAATGAGGAGAAAAGTGAGATAATCTAGGGTTTGGTGATGATTTTATAGGGTTGTTTCAAAGATCTAATCAGTTAATGCTGTAGTTTGCATTTGAAATGTTCCTTAAAGACCCAATATGATAAAGGCTTGGTGCCCAGCCCGTGGCACCATTGAGAGATTGTGGAACCTTTAAGAGGTGGGGCCTGATGGGATGCCTTAGGTCATTGGGTAAATGCCTTCAAGGGGGCTGTGACACCAATCTCTTCCTGTCTTTTTACCCTAGTCATGAGGTAAGCAGGCTTCCTCTGCTATGTGCTGCCACAATGAAGTACTGTGCTACCACAGACCCAAAGCAATGGGACCAACAGGGCATGGGCCGAAACCTCCAAAACTCTGAGCCCAAATAAACCTTTCTTCTTTTTAAGTTTATTCATCTGAGCCAATTTTTATAATAATGAAAAGCTAACTAATGCAGTTAAGTAATATAAACCGCTTATAACAATGTCTGGCATGTAGTCAGCACTCAATGATTGTTAACTATTACTTTTATATTTGGATCTTTAATTTGATCACTAATGTTCATGATCAATGAACATGATCAATGTTGGACAATGTTGGAATGATCAAAACAGGGGATTTCTAGTACTCTACAGCACAGTGGGTTGGCCACAGTTTACAATAAACTATTTTCAATAAATTGAAGAGAGTACCTGAAAGACTCCAAACATGAATAATGATAAGGAGATGGAAAAGTTAATAACCCTGACTTATCAGTACACATTGTATACATGTATTGAAGTATCACACTGTACTCACAAATATTAATCATTATTATGTATTAATCAAAGATTTTTAAAAATGTTTAAGGAAGAAGGAAAGAAAAAGAGGGAGGGAAGGAAGGAAGGAAGAAAGGAAGAAAACAAGCTTCCTGAGGCAGCTGAGCATACTCTAATGAGAGTAAGTGAACCTAGAAAACAATAGAAAGAAAAAGTTAGATTCAAACTAAAAAGCTTTTTCTCAGCAAAGGAAGCAATCAGCAATGTGAAGAGAGAGCCTACAGAGTGGGAGAAAATCTTTGCCACACACTCATCAGATAGAGCACTAATCTCCAGAATATATAAAGAACTCAAAAAACTCTACACCAAGAATACAAATAACCCAATCAATAAATGGGCTAAGGAAATGAGCAGACACTTTACAGAAGAAGATCTACAAGCAATCAACAGATATATGAAAAAATGTTCAACATCTCTAGCAATAAGAGAAATGCAAATCAAAACCACCTTAAGATATCATCTCACCCCAATTAGAATGTCTATTATCAAGAATACAAGCAACAACAGATGTTGGCGAGGATGTGGGGAAAAAGGCACTCTCATACGTTGCTGGTGGGGTTGCAAATTAGTGCAGCCACTCTGGAAAGCAGTGTGGAGATTCCTTAGAAAACTTGGAATGGAACCACCATTTGACCCAGCTATCCCACTCCTTGGCCTATACCCAAAGGACTTAAAATCAGCATACTACAGTGATGCAGCCACATCAATGTTTATAGCAACCCAATTCACTGTAGCTAGATTGTGGAACCAACCTGGATGCCCTTCAATAGATGAATGGATAAAGAAACTGTGATATATATATACACATATACATATATATATATATATATATACACACACACACACACAATGGAATATTATTCATCCATAAAGAATAATAAAATTATGACATTTGCAGGTAACTGGATGGAATTGGAGAAGAGCATTTTAAGCGAAATAAGGCAATCCCAATAACCCAAAGGCAGAATGATTTCTCTTATGAATGATTGATGATACATAGCAGGGGTGGGGGGAGATAAGGGAAGAATGGAGAAGGGATGGATTGTATTGAGGAAAATGAGGGGTGGGGAGGGGGCAAGGAAGGAAGGATAATAAAATGAGACAAACATCTTTACCCTATGTATCTGTATGAATAGGCAAACTGTATGATTCTACTTTGTGTACAACCAGAAAAATGATAGTTGTACTCCATTTGTGTGCAATGAACTAAAAGAAAGAAAGAAAGAAAGAAAGAAAGAAAAAAAGAAAGAAAGAAAGAAAGAAAGAAAGAAAGAAAGAAAGAGAAAGAAAGAGCAAGCTGTGAAAAACGAAATTTGAACTGGATGGTGCATTGTGTTTGTGTGTTGTGGGGTGTGTTGGTGTTATAAAAAGGTGGTTAAGAAGACATTTTGTGTGTGTGGTTCCAAAACAGAGAGAAGTATTATTACCACTTTGTGAACATGATAAAGCAGCAAACATGGACTTACTATTAAGAAATTGTTCTCTGTTGATGGTGTGAACTGTAGCCTTAGAATATCAACTTTCCAAAATCAAAAGTATTCAACAAGGTGTTTGAAATTGGTGTGTCTTAAAGAACAGATAAAGACCTCATTTGCTCTCAGGAACCAGGAGCTAATGTTAAAGAGTGAGGCTGATCTGATGGACTGTGGAAACAGTCCATCTAAGAGGTTGGAAGTCAACAAGTTGTTGGTTGTTGAGGGATTTGGGCATCACATAACCAGATGTTCTCATTTCTCAAGAGTTTACATGTGAACTTTTAAAATGCTTTACCATTTATATGTGAAATTGATAATTTTTAAATGTGAACTTTTATCATTTTTAAAAGTTGACATTTAACCAAAAAAATTAAAAGGAAGCAAGTTAGCTATTTGTTAGCTAAAGAAACATTCCTAAGTCACATCCAGCTTGTTTGCCATTTCTTAAAGTCCTTTGGTTTAGAAATATGTTTAGTTATATAATATCAAACTACCCTGAGTTCTGATTTTATTTTTACTACACACTCAATTTGAGATTTAGATCTATCTTTTAAAATATACCTGTTTTCATGATGTCTTTTTTTGTTTGTTTTACCTACAATGCTGCATCCTCTTATATACAGCAAATTTCTCTATGTCAGGAGTCTACTAAAATGTCATCACTTCTATGAAGTTGTTTCTTAATAAATTTAAACAGTTCCCTATAACTCAGAGTAACCCTTTGGATTTTGTCTGGCCCCCATTTTGATGAACTGGCTCTGCTCATTCACTTCATGATGACAATCTAATTTTTAATATTTATTTTTATTCTTTCATACATATTATTTTCTCTGATTGAAATACCCTTCCTGCATAATTATATGTGTCTCAATTCTTTTCATCCTTCAGGACTCATTTCATAGAACCAATTTTGAATAAACACTTTGAACTTGTACTCCAGTTCTTTCCAACATACTGCTTTGTTTCCTTTATAGATTTGTTAACAACTTAAAATATATTTTTTAAGTAATCATTCTTATCTACATAGTAAAGCACAAAATTATGTCAGGATCTTCATTTGATTTATACATGGATTGGTATCTAGTATGTTATAGACACTGAATGATTATTTATAGAATTAATATAATAAGTGAAATAATTAATTATTTGGGCTTTTTTAAGCAGGTGTATATCAAACCATATTTCAGTTAGTTGGAATACTTTGTCTTTCCTAAGAGTGACTAAAAATTCATCCATCTCTAGATTTTTAAGTATCTACAACACATTAATGGATCTACACTTTCAAGTTTTTTCTCCTCTGCCCATATATAGAAAATTCTATTTTCTGTGGTACACTGTATTTAACTGATAAAGTCAGAGACCAGCAGCTTGTAGTCTTCAGCTGCTTTAGAACCTGTGCAGCTGCCTGATGACTGAAGTCAACCAACATTTTATACCACCTGTTATTTATTTCTGGTCTCAGCATATAAGCTGAGGCTCTAAAACTCAATGTGTCACTTATGGAAAAGCACTTCCCAAATATATCATGTACTGAAGACTGCTAATGTGTGTCAGGTTATGCATATTTAATTCCTTGGATCCAGCTTTATTTTACTTGAGTTAATCTGCATAACTTCTGAAAAACTGAGCACTGATTTGGAGAATTCTTGATTGAGGGTGGTGATAGTCTACTCTCTGTTTCCAAATTGTATCATTTCATGCTGAGGTAGTATAGCAATTACTTTAACTCAATTAAACAAGTATTACCTGAAAAGAACATCAATGTAGAAATTTTGCCAGGATGACTTTATTGAAACTACTTTTTGTGCATAATAACTGATAGGAAATACATTGCAATAGAGACTGGGGAACTAGGAAGACATTTTCTAAAGAAAAAGCAAGCCAAAGACAATTCCATTATTGCAACATCAAAGGGCTCAACACTTCCCTTCGTGTTGGAAGCCAAGTTTTCCATTTCTTTCCCTGAAAGAAAAAAGAGGTTATTCAGAGATGAAATGGAGTAGAAATGCACTAATCCCAGGCTGTTGAACTGGGAGAGGGCATTTACACCTCCTAAGTCTCAGGTGGGAGATAATAATATTGTTTCATATGAGAATTATCTGCAAAGTACATTGAATAGTAACATCTTAATAGTTTCCCTGTCTCACACCCATTGACTCCATATAAGGGGGCTTCCATGTGCTTACATAGCTGCATTGCAGAATTCACAGACATTTGGGTAAGTTTTCCCATCAGTGCCACACACTGGTTTGTTTGTCTTTGGGCAGGATTTTCTATCTGTAGCTGGTTTCTTCTCATAGTTGCTGCACAAAGCCTATAATTTAAATGAAGTGACTTTATTTCATGAGAAATGCCATTGACATCATTTGCTCTCTTAAGGAATGAAAAAAAAATATATTAGACTTATGTGCTTAGAAATTCCTTCAAAAGGCTGAAGACCAAAAGTAAAAATATCCTGCAGTCTTAGCACCTAGAGATACATTTTGTTAGCATGTTGTTATTTTTCCACCCATCTACCTCTTTTCTATGTATTATATTTCCATATGTATAAGATGAAAAATAGAACTACACTATACTTTCATTTATTCTTTATCACTTTCCTTTTCTATTTTGCTTATTTTAAAAGACAATACTTTTGTGGTATAATATTCCATCATAAAGATGTAACATGATTCATTTTACTGATAAATTATTATTATTTCCTTCTTTCTTTTTATCCATTAATTTAGTGCAGATGACTGCTTTCTATATCTTTTGAATCAAAAGTTGACATTTGGTGAGGTGATTTATTTTACTAGAAATTTATATATATTCTCCTTTTTTGTTTAGAACGCTTTTTATTTTCATTTGTATAAGTCCATAAATAAATAAGGTTAATTTTTTCACTATTTACTCAATAAATGTTAGTAACCATGGAGTGCCACTACTTTGAATTTCCAAGGCAGTATAATCAATGCTCTATTAAAACCCTATAGCTAAAATTTTCCCTGAGGAAGTAGCTGTTGCCTTAAAAAGAACTGAGGATCCTGAAAAGACAAAAATAATAAAATGTTATCTTAAATTAGATCTTTGTGGGAATTTGGACAGGATGATAGATTAGTAAATTGTTACATATTGGTAAAAGTTTCCTAACGCTGATGCTTGCTAAGGTTATATATAAAGTTAACACTTGAGGAGGCTGAGTAAAAGGTTTAATGCTAATTTTTTAACTCTTCTTATCCCTTTTTTTGTAAATCAAATTATTTCAAAGAAATTGCTCAAAGGCAAATTTTCTTTAAAAAAAGTTCAAAAAATCAGTCATTTTTAGATCTTTTCATCAACCTATTTAGAACAATGTTTGTAGTAATGTGCAGATAAAAAAAGACACAAACCAAAATTTTTATACCAAGCTAATTTTCAAAATATGGAAATAATATTGCATTTCACATCCAACACTTTTCTTGAATGACATTTACTGAATCATTCATCCTTAAATTAATCTATGCATTGATGCAGCAATGTATTTATTGAGTCAGTGTCATGATCAAAAAGCGTGAGGATTTGAAAAAAAAAAAAAAACAAACAAAAAAACCCAAAAAACCCTAACCTTAAAGTTCTCACATTTTAAGAGAAAACCAGTGAAGGGTAACATAAAACGATAAATTTTGAATTTAGTAAGTTCATACTCTAATAGACATACAAATGGCAAAGCAATGACAATACAGAATAGAAGTTATTTTGTTTTTAGGTCATTTTAATAGGTGCAGGACACATGAAATGAGGTATAAGAAGTTCCTTCCAAATGAGAAAATAGCACACTCTTCAATGGTAATGCAGACAGTGATTATAAATATCTCCCAGAATGAGCAGCATTAGCAGTCATGAGTGATCCTGGTATACTTGGGAGACTAAGCCATTAGTGTGGTTCAAACTTCAGGTCATCGTTTAATAGAAAATGAACAAGGGTGAACAAGGAGATTGTCAACTGATGGGCTAGACAAAATAATTTGGATATTATCTTCATAAGAGGAAAAACTATCAATAATTTGCAAGTAAGAGAGAATCATTTAAAGATAAAATGTTAGAAAAAAAGGTTCTCAAGTGCCCCTGTGGAGCTGTGGAGTGTATTTATTGAATGAATTAATCTTTTAAAAAGTGCTAGAATTGTTTCTCTTCCTGTACATATTTTAAACATTTGATATCAATTAGAAAAGCAAAATTATAAATATAACTTGGTCATTAAGATGAAACCATTTAATTTAATTTACTGTTTAATAATAATTTATTTTTATTTAGCATTTATTATGAACTAAATATTTCTCCATAGGCTTTCCATAAATTAGCTCATATGCTATACTATTAGTAACTGAGTTTTATTGATAAAGAAATGAAGGAGAAAGGTTAAGTAAGTTACTAAAAAAATCAAACACTAACTGAGTAACAGGACTAGAATAAGAACCTGAATATTCTTTTTCTCAAAATCCATTTTTCAAAAATAAACTACACTTTTTCATTGAGTGTATGTGCATGTATATGGGCGTAATTTTAAAATATAAATTACATTTTCATTAATATGCTCTCCTAATTACTGCCTCGAGAATGAGTTGTCTATCATTAATTGCAAGCTTGGTGCGGAGTTCCAGTGTGTATGAGTCTAGCAACTTTGTCCTTTATTTTCAAAACTATTAAGAGAAATTTAGAACTGTGATTCCCCAAAATTTGTATGTATCAAAAATATCATGGAAATTCTTGGAATGCAGATTCCTGAGCCTCTCATTCCTAGAGATCCCATTCAATCCATATATCTAATACCTATGAGTGGAAATCAGGAACATGTATTTACCAAGCATTAATTTTGAGTTTTATTCACATGGTACTAAGATCTAGAGTGACTACATCCTATGGGTTACTAGAGATAGTCCCAGTGTATGATGACCTTCTTGCTGTAACTATTCTAAGTACAATTTTCACTCTCAAAATCATTCTGATTTGAAAAATAAATGCTATTCACCTCACCCTTTTTCAGACACTGTACTATGATTATAAAGGTTTTGACCATAAAATTCTTGCATGCAAATGCGTGATCTGGCTGTTTGAAGAAAACAGGAAGTAATTTTCAAATCTTTTTCCCCTGTGGAGCAATGTGCGTCAATGTCAGTGGTGACACTGTCAAGAACCGTGTGTTGCCTGGTGGACTATCATCCCAACTTCTCACCAGACCAGCCACATGAGCTCAGAAGGTCAGGGGAAACAGCCACAGTGCTTCCCCCTCTAGGGTCACCATTGTATAAGACTTGTGATCAGAAAGGGCCTGTGAGAGAGAGAAGCACATACCTGAAAGCCTCTGTGGCTCACAGCCTCTGCAAGGAAAGAACAGGCGTTGATAAATCACAATGATCAGAGTTCTATGATTTTACAGTTAAAATAAATCTCAGAGATCTTCCATTACTTCTGTTTTGCTTTATGGATGAAGAATTGAATTAGAACAAAATATATTCCATGCTTTTCTGAGTATGTTAGAATGAATCCTATGGTTATATATAACTTAAAACAAAACAAAACAAAATAAAATGAAATTGAAAAAAATTTAAAAAAAAACGAACTGAGGCCCTAGAAGAGAGGAAACCTGCACCAAGATACACAGCTTGTTAACTGCCTGACTGAGCGAAAGGCCACATTATAAACCATTATACACCATTATAAAGTAGGACAAAGCTCTTTTGACTGTGTTTGCTTTTTCTGTGGCCTTTATAAAGCAATCTTATTTCTCTCATCTCTAATGCTTGACTTACAAGGAGGCTATGCCTGGAGAAATGAAGGCACACTCTTAATTTATTCTTTGTCAAGGAGATATACTTACTAGAAAGATGCTGAAGATTCTAAAACTAAGCCATGTGATTAACAGACAGATAAGGCAACAGGGAAACAAGAGAATTCAAAATAATTCTGAAATCACTGAAAAGAGTCATAGGATTTACCACCATTCCCACTAATATCATCCTACAATTTTCTGGGGAAGTTCTACACTTAAGCACTGCATTATAAATCTTGCATGTGTTACGTCATACAGCCCCATTTTTAAAGACAAGGAAACTGAGCTCTGGTTCAAGCAACTTGGTCTGAGTATATGCACCTTGTAAATGCAGAGTCAGGAACCAAACCCAGAAGCCTTAGAGTCTTAGAGCATATTAATTTCACATGTGCCATTAGCCTGTGATGAACAGTAGTCAGAGAAAGGAGTGACTTGTTCAGTATTAAAGAATGAGATAACAGCAAAGGAAGATTTAAAAGCAAAATCTTAGAATCCCAGTCCTGGACGCTAGCTTTCTCTCTCTCTCTCTCTCTCTCTCTCTCTCTCTCTCTCTCTCTCTCTCTTTCCTCCCCAAGAGGAGAGGTTTGTCTCCTCTTTTTGCTTATCTACAGTGTAAATAAGAATAACTCACTTTTCTGTAAAATGTCTCAAACATTCTAACACTTGAAGCTCACTAGATAAGAATTTCTGAAAGGTGACTTTAGATGAGAATTTCTAAGTTCAACATAAAATTCGCCTTGAAGAATGAAGCTTATTTGTAACCTTGTGCTGTTAATTGTGGCCTTCTGAGGAAAACACAATTGGCTTAGGATTCCCAAAATAGCCCTTTGGGGCCCATTAACCCAACCTTCTCATCTCATAGGATATGACTTTTCTTTTTATCAGAATTTGATAAAACTATTTCTTGTGTAGTATTATAGAGAAAATCATAGTAGCTAACTGTGCATTAAAGTTCCTTTTAAATCAAAAGTGTGATGGGTAGTCACCATCATTAACTAACCTTATCATCATCATCATCATCATCATCATCATCATCATTATCATCAACAAAAACATCCCATCATAACTTCTGACATTGACCAATCTGGTCCAGAATCCCGTATGCACATATACAAACAACTCACCTGTGAAGAGGAACAAACAGGCCACACTGACCAAAAGCAGAAGAGTACCTGATGGCTTCATGGTCAATGAGATCTGCAAGGTCTGTAGGAAATTTGCTAATAGAGCTCAACACTGTGGGTGTTCTAAAGACTATATTTATAAGTGGATCCATATGCATGAATCTAAGTACCTACACATTTTTCAGTCACATCCTCCACCCTGATTATGTAATCTATTTCTCAAAAAGTAGAGACACTACAGACCAAAGAAGCTTATTTCAGTGCTTTTCCAAATAGTCAGAAACAATGGTCAAAATTATGTTTAGGGAGATTGAAATGTACTACAAATAACACACCCAGAATTTTCTGTGTTCAGCACACAGTGATAATTGCAATCAAGTCACTACCTTTCAATTTATATATTTTGGATCTGCCTCCAGCAGAGCCTTAGGGCCCAAAAATTTTCATGTAGCCATGACCTGCAAGATGGTCTGAACAATTTGTGCATAATGTTAATAAGGTTTGATGTCACAACCAGCAGGAAAATAAAATGCTGATGTGAGGGATTTTGAGGTCAAGGAATTTATTAAGCACAGTAAGAGAGCATCCCAAGTGGTAACTGAAGTAGAAACTCTAGGTAATGGGAATGAATATGAATTAAAGAGTTATTTCTCCTAATCCCTTGTTCATATGCTTGGGAGCAACTATTTATTCTTTTTATTTTAACAAGTATTTTACAGGAGTCATATGCCACCTGCATTTTTCTTCTTTCTCATTCTCACATACATCATTCATTCCTTACTTAAGGGCTCTTGCTCTTAGTGTTTTATCTGCCTGGAAAATGAACCTCAGAAATTTGAATGACTTGTTTCCTTCTTTCTTCAAATATGAGTTCAAATGCTATTTGTTCCATAACAAATACTACATTTAAAATACTCCCACCATAAACAAGATCACTGTCTTCATAATGATATTCAATATTTAAAATTGTTTTAATTATTTACTTGAATAAAACAATAAACCTTCACATGAATGAATATATACACAAAATAAACCTTCACATGCATGCACATGTACACAAGTGTAGGCACATACATGCTAGAATGCAAGCTTGTGGATTTTTTTCTCTGTTGTGCCTGCAGGCCCAGAACAATGTCTTGCACATACAGGCACATAAACATTTGATTTTGCAAATGTGAGCCAATAAAAATTCCTTCCTTCCTTCAAAAATAATAATTGAGCACTGATTAATGTCAGGTGTTACTCGATGTTGAAAACACAGTGACAACAAAGACATATTCACAGTGCATTCTTCATCCCTAAATATTGGAAGGTGGAACCTACTAGGAACTTTATTATGTTTTGTGAATTTAAACATGAATAAGAGAAGCTCCCAGGTAATAGAAGAAGAAAACAAGTTGATTAAAGTTATATGTAGATACAGGGGCAAGGTCCAAAGAGAGCATATTCACATATTCACCTGAAATTAGTGTGGGGAAATGGCAGAGAGGAGGTGCTCATGACCAGGTTTCACAGAGGACTTGGCCCTCAGAGTCATTAAAAGGTACTGAGACACATAAAGGAACAACAGATGTCCAATGTAATAAAAAAATAAGAAAAAAGAAAATAAGAACAAATGTTTTTTTCTTTTTTAAATAAGAGTAATGTTTAGATTCAAATGCAAAGACAGACCTCAAGGTAAAAGTTATGGGATATGATAAGGACTTCCATGTTTCTTGTATTTCAGGCCGTTAAGGTACATAGATCTCTGGGCTTAGAAATTTTATCAAATTTGGAAAATTTTGCTGTTTCATCAAAATTTGCTTCTCAGAATCACCATTCCAGTCTGTATGAGGTTGCCCCACAACTCACTGATGTTCTCTGCTTTCCTTTCCTTGTATTTTTCTCTATTTTATTTCTATTTATTTATAATACGGTGTCTCCAATTTACTTATCTTTTTTTTTTCTGCAGCATTTAATCTGCTGTTAAATACTACATGGTATTTTTTCCTTTTCAATCATAATGATTTTTTATCTTTAGAAACACACTTCAGTTGTTTTCTTCATATTTTCCTTGGATTTGCTAAATAACTCTTCCACTTTCTTGAATATAAATGATAACTGATTTAATAAACTTGTTTATAATTTGTGTCTTTTCTTTTGTCTATATGACTGAATTTTTTTCAGATTATGAATTATACTTTCCTGCTTCTGTGGATACCAGGCATTTGTCATACTGGTTGGTTATTTTGTTGGGCATTGGATATTTTTGTATTTCTATGAATAAGTTTCATTTTCCTTTAATGCATTTAAATTAAATTAAATTACTTGGAAGTAGTTCTTTTAAAAAAAATATTTATTTATTTATTCATTCATTCATTCATTCATTCATTTATGAATGGCTTTAGATCTTATTTAGGTCTCATCAAAACAGTCTTTGGTCTAGAACCCATTTTAATCCACTTCAGAAGCAACCCACTTCTGAACACCCCGCCACATGCTGTGTATTTTGATGCTTTCCACTCTGGTTAGTGGGGTCATAAAACATTTTCAGTCTCCTGTGAGTACTCAGAATTGTCCTCAGCATACTCCATTGTGTTCTCTTGGCCTCATGCAGTCTCTTGGCCCACACAGGTGATCATCATCCAAAGACTAGAGGGTGTCCCTCTGCAGATCTCCTGAGCTCTGCCATGCTGCCCCATGAACTCTATTACCCTCTCCCTCCTGATGGAGACTCTGGAGGCTCTGCTCAGGTTTCCTTTCCTGTGCTTTCTATCTGGATATTCTCCAGGAAGTTGACTGCTGCCATCTGAGAACTCACCTCATTTCTTTCCTCCCTAAGGATTAGTATACTGGGCCTAATGTTCAACATATAAAAACATGTGTCATTCATTTGTCTAGTTTATTGGATGTTTCAGGTGGAAGTGTAAATCCAATTCCTTTTACTGCATTTTGGGAAAAACTAGAACTCTATGCTAAAGATTTTGTGTTATTCTTACTCTAAACATGATAAGGTTTATATACAAGAGTAGCATGATTAAAAATAATTACAAAGATCACTGTATTTTGTGGAAAATAGCTTAAATGGGATAAGAGTTGTGGGGCACTGGAGTGCTGTGTAAGTATTCAAGTTAATGTCTTGTGTCCTGGACTAAGATATTAAATATTCATTCCCACAACTCATCTTGACTAACTTACTGCATCTCATATTAGTATCTTCAATACTTCAGTCCAATTTTTTTTTTTACCTTTAACAGTGCCTTTATATAAAGGTCAATATTTATAGGCCTCACTTATTCAGGACAGAGAATTAGCTGCTGGTTCACAGATCTTGCAAGTGGTCGGGATGCTTCTCCATTGGTTTTCTAAGGTAGAGAAATGGCTAAATTAGGGATAAGATTAAATCTTCCATTATCTAAGAGTAAGAAGTACAAGTTTTGGGTTCTCAAATTGGCTGTTCATATGACTTCTCAGTAGTTTTAAAAATTATATGAACTCCATATAATCATTATTATGTTTATTCATAAACTTTCTGCTTTTTGCTCTTTGGAAAGGATTCGTTGACTGCTGCCATCTGAGGACTCACCTCATTTCTTTCCTCCTTAATGAGGAGGAAAATCCTTTGCTGTTTGGAAAGGATTTGAAACATCTCACTCTACAATGCATACATACACATAGTTTTTAAAATAGACTTTGAAAAAGAAAAGTTATTGTAAATACCAAGGAAAGAAACATGCCAATTATAAGAGCTAATAGTTATTATGATTGGATATGAAGTTTGGATCTACAAGTTAGTGGAAGCCCAGACAAAAGGAGAAAACCAGTGAGTTAAATGAATTTGGATTATTTGAAAGAACAAATATAGAATTGGTATCCTGGAATTAGAATTCCTAATACATAATATTAAAATATTGCAAATGAATTGTAAAGCATATAAAGCAATAAATAGATACATCACACATGGGACTGTCACTGTCACTTACCAGAAGCTGGTAAATGTAAATATAAATATTTATATTAAATATGAATATATATAGAAAAGTATAAATATATAAATATATAACCTATATTTATATATTCAATTTATATGTATTTATTTATACATAATTTATTATTTAGTTTTATATATTTATATATTGATAAATATATATATTTATACTATTGTAAATATGAATATATTTATATACATATAAATATGTTTAGAAGAATATATTAGCTTCTGGTACAGTGGATTGAACTTAGTGGTGCTTAATTACTGAGTCACATCCCCAGATCATTTTTATATTTTATTTAGAGACAGGATCTCACCAAGTTACTTAGGGTCTCTCCTAGATGATCCTCCTGCCTCAGCCTCCTGAGCCACTGGGATTAAAGGTGTGCACCACCAAGTCCAGTTTCTTCTAAATATTTTGATTATGCTTTGGAATAAGTAAATAATGTTTAAAGATTCTGAACAAAATAGGAATATAAAAATTTTAGAGGTTGTTAGCTGGTATAATATTGAATGAGGAGAACAAAAGTCAGAGGACTGACTATCCTGTCAGTACTTTGTATAAAGTTACAATAATTAACGTAGTGTGATAATGACGAAAGAACAAACAGATGAGCAGAACAGAGAGCACAGATATTACTCCCACACACACAGCTAACTGAGTATGACACAGGAGCAAAGGCAATGTGGTGAAGAAAGGAGTTTTTCAGCAAAGGGTACTGGAACACCTGGACTTCCACATGAACAAAGACTTTACACCCTCACAAAAATTAATTCAAAACAGATCATTGACCTAAAAGTCCCTTGCAAGGCAAAAAGTTTCTAGAAGATAAAATAGAAGGAAAACAAACACCCTTGGTTTTGGTGATGGTTTTTATAGATACACCATCAAGGCTTGATTTATGAGAGAAAGACTTAGTAAGTTGCACTTCGTTAACTTTTCAGTCTTCTGCTCAGTGAAGGAGAACTGTCAAGAGAATTAAAGGACAAGCTGCAGACCAGAAAATATTTGCTGAAGGCTTATGAGATAAAGAGGTTTTGAAAAAAGCTCTTGAAAGTAAGCAATAGTAAAATAAACCACCTGATTTTAAAGTTGGGAAAAAAATTGGACTTTTCATCTCAACAAAGAAGATAGAAAATAAGTGTATGAAAAAAATGTTCCACATATATATCATTAGGTAATTCCAAATTAAAACAATGAGATACCACTACACATCCATTGCAATGGCTAAAATCTAAAGCATAGACAGTAGCAAATGTTGAGGAGAATGTGAAACACTCACTAAGAGACCTAGAAGAAACAAGTGCATATTGCTGAGTGAAAAAAGTCAATCTGAAAAGAACACATGCTGTATGGTTTCAACTGCATTATATTCTGGGGAAGGCAAAAGTATAGAGAAGATTAAAAAATCAGTGGTTGCTAGAAGTTCAGGGACAGAGTAAGAACAGGGAGCACGGGGGACTTGGGCGGACTGTGAAACTGTTGATTAGTCATTTGTCAATATACAGAGAATGTAGGACACAAAGAATAATCCCTGTAAACCATGGACTTCGGTTGATAATAATGACACGTCAGTGTTAATTCATCTGTTTTAACAAATGCACCCCAAAGAGGTTGAGTACACACTGTGGGAAGGGTGTTTGTAAGAACTCTGTATTTGCCATTTAATTTTTGCTATGAATTTAAAAGTGCTTCCGAATATTCTGCAAAGATCTAGAAGAGAAAAATATAAATATACAAGGAGAGAAAATTCTAGTTGCTCTGATTTGGTCAGGGCATACTATGTGCCTGTGCTGGAATATCACAGTGTATTGCATTCACATGTGAAGTCATGACATGTCCAAATTAAATTTAAAATAAACAATAAAATTATAAATAAAATAAATATGACATTAAAAAGCTAGAGACTTTATGCACCTCATTTATTCATTTTTCCTAAAACTACACCTGTAAAGTCTAATCATTGTTTGCATGTCACTATTGAACCTTAGGAACTTAGGTTTAACTCTTAATTCCTAGGAGAACCCAAATCAAACATATCCCTCTAGCTCCAAATCCAATTCTTTTCAGGGACTCAGCACTCTGCAGAAAAACAGACTAACAGGCTGTCTATTGTACAACTATGGAGACTAGATTGATGGTGAGGACAAAGACTGCCACAACCTCCCTAGAGGAGATGCATTTGAGCAACAGAAGTTAAGAAGGAAATCCATGAAAAATAATGAGTATTATTTTTTACCACCTTTTTACTTTTCTTGATCTGGACTATACATTCCTGTTCCTCTCGGTGTTCTTCTACAAAGCCATATTTCTCATCTAACCAGCATGGTGAAATAAGTTCCTACAAACCAGGCGTGTACATTGCTTATTAGCAGGTAGAAAGAAGCAAGTCTCTTCCCAGATTCCAGGATTTTAGAAACAAAAGCTAGTGTTCTTAGATGTTTGAGCAAGAATTCATACCTATGTGTTCATAAGATTCTGCAGTCTCTCTCATATAAAAAGAGTATGAAAGTTTTCAGTAAGTCCCAGAAATTAACCTATAATTAGTTATGACGCCAATAGGAGGGGCTCCAATCTTCTTTATACTCAGTGTACTCAGTGGGAAGGTATTTAATGATGTCTGAATATAAAACTTTTAAAAGCATTGCACACCCAACAAGTCTGTTGCAGCAGAATGAGCTGGACTTTATTGGGCGAGCAAACAATTTCCTCATAATGAGAACTTAAGGAGGACTGCGTTTATTAGGTCAAACTATTCATATGAAAGAGGAAATAATTCAGGTAATGGCGACTGTTGCTGGGACCTGACTTTTGTGCCATGCTAGCTTTCTTGCATCGGCATTGTACCCTCACTCTACTCCTGAACACCAGCCTGTCCCTGACATGTTACATATTTCATATTCACATCTCATTGTTCCTGATATTTTAGGTAAGAATTTCACCATAATTGTATTTTTTTTTTTAATAGTTTGCTAGTCAAGTTATGCTTTCCCACTTGCCTTTAATATTTCTCTGGGATTTTCTGCTCTTTCTTTGTATGAGAACATGCGCCCCCTAGTGGCGGAGGCTGATCTTCTAAAGCAGTGATCACAAGCTGGAGACAGTGGACTGTAATCAGCCCAAGGCTCTTTCATGCTGTCTGTAAGGCTACATTTTGACTTGACGGGGCATTTAGTTCACAGATCACCACATTTCTCATTTCTAGTATCCTACAACCCGATGATTTTCACTAGTCTGTACTCTGGAGACACTTGCTTTTTTAGAAATTTCAAGATGTTACAAGATGTGTAACGAATCTCAAAAAAATCCTGGTATGAATTTAAGTTATTTATCTTGTTGCATTTATTACCACCAAGCATGTGTCCCTTATTGCTTTATACCTTGGGGATTCATCAGTAAACATTGGCAATGCCCTCACTCTTGTGGTACTACTGCCCCAATCAGATAAAGCAAAATATAAAAGATAAAAATTATTAGTTCTATGGTAAAAATGAATCCATAAAATGTGTGTTATAATTCATAATCAAATTGGTACTCAAAAATATGTATGTAGGTACATTAAAAAAGAAGAAAGAACTCCAACCAAGAACCAAATTGAATAATTTCAGGGACTAGACATGAAAGAGCAATCCTAATACAAAGCTAACCAAAAAGAGGGAAAATGATGATTTTTAAAGCAGAGATAAATAATGTAGTGAATAGAAAAAAATCAACAAGACTAAAACTTGGTTTTTGAAAACAGCAACAAAATTGGTGAAACGATAGCAAATTGGCTAAGAAAAAAAAAGAGAACACTCAAATGTAAAAATCGAACTAGAAAGGAAGAAACAAAATTACTCCTGCTTGTAGATGCCATTGTCTCAAATGTAAAACCATAAAGATTCCACAAAAAATTCTTTTAGAGCTAATAAAAGAATCAAACAGAGTATACAATACAAAATCAGCACACAAAATCAGCTCTGTATCTATATACTAACAACAAACAACCCAAAAAGGAAACTAAGAGACCAAGTCCATTTATAACAGCAACAAAAAGATGAAAATAACTTGGTGTGTGCAATGGCACACCCCTGTAATCCCAATGACGCAAGAGTCTGAGCCAAAAGGATCATGAGTTCAAGGCCAGCCTCAGCAACTTAGTGAGATCCTATCTCTAAATAAAAAATAAAAAGGGCCGAGGATGTAGCTCAGTGGTAAGGTACCCTGGGTTCAATCTCCAGTATTAAATAAATACATAAATTGAGTTTAAATTAAGAAGGAGTGGGGATGTAGCTCAGTGGTAGAGTGCCTCTGGATTTAATTCCTAATAATGCAAAAAGGGAAAAAATTAAAATACTTAGAAATAAATTTAATGAAAATTATAAATTATTGCTAATAGAAACTGAAAAAAAATAACACAGGGAGACATAATTTACTTTGATTGGAAGACTTTTTTATCTTAGTTCATTGTACACAAATGGAGTACAACTATCATTTTTCTGGTTGTACACAAAGTAGAATCATACAATTTGCCTATTCATACAGATACATAGGGTAAAGATGTTTGTCTCATTCTATTATCTTTCCTTCCCTGCCCCCTCCCCACCCCTCAGTTTCCTCTATACAATCCATCCCTTCTCCATTCTTCCCATACTTTTTATCAAATCTAAAGGGTGCTGTAGTGAGCTAAACTGGGCCATGCAAGGATACTCTTTTCTTATTAAGTCCTAAGTTTTTCACACTAAGGCAGGGGAAATCTGTTGTTTCTTTCCTTAACTCAAACTGCAGAACAGAAATGAATCAACAGTTTGAAAGGTCAGAGGTGTCAGCTCTGGAAGAAAAACCAAAGTCAAAGAAAGACCAGGAAAGCAGCCCTTAAGAACACAGCATAAGTCAGCCCCTATTAACACAGACCTTCTTAGGCTAACACTGTAGTCCCACCACAAAATTAACCCAATAACACACATCAGGAATTATGAAGACACAAGTCACCTTCCTTACATATTTGCTTAAACCTTTGTTGAGTATTTCTATTTCTGATGTACCCTACATATTGGACTAATCCTTCCAATCCAAAGCTTCGGTCCAAGTCACTCATATTACTACAATTATATGATATAGAGTTTGGAAATATGAGATTTTCCCTAACCACCCTCAGTTTTATTTAGAATCTACAGCTCAGACTATGATTGTAGAAAAAAAACTTTTAAATCTCTTTATAAGGAGTTTCTCTTTAGTGTTTAGTCATTTGCATTGCCCATTATGAGAGCATGAAGCAAGGTTTATATGCCAGATTATTACCATTTGTTTTCACATTGCCTGGAATGATGGACATGTACAGTTCCCTTGCTTCTGTGAATGAGAACTCTAACGACTAAAAAAGAAGCTTCTCTTTTATAAAATGGGATTACAATTCACAACAATTGCTAAATTTAAATGTGATAATATATATGCTCAGTAAATAGATTTTTTGACATTATAGTGATGAGTTAATTTAATCTGTATGTTAGTAACTATTTTCCCTGGCTTTTTAATGTTGTACTTCTTTCTACTTTAGTATGCATTTGTGGGGGGTGGGGTAGGAGGGTGTGGGTGTAGGGGTATGTGTGGGGGGGTAGGAGGGTGTGGGTGTAGGGGTATGTGTGTGTTGGGGGGTGTTTCACTTAGAGACCTTTGCATTGTTGTGGACAAGATGCTGCAATTCCCCTTCACTCAAGCCTCATTGACTTAAAATACTATTTTCGTCATGAATGTACCTTTAAAACACCAGGAAGAGGAAGAAATCTGAAAAAGATGTGACTTGGCACCAATTGGAGTGGGGAAATAAAAATATTTGAGAACAGTTAATGATTATAAGTTTGGTATGATACAATTTTAGTAATGTTCCCATTTTCATCTGAAGCTATAATGATAGTATGGGTGTTCAGATCAAATAAATTATCATTTTATACTTTGGAGCATGAAGTACAAAACCATACTGGAAACAGGGTGTTCTGCCCTCAACAGCACAAAAATGAGGGTCATAAAGTAAATTGCAAATATTTGCTCCTGTTGACAAAGTCTCTTGTGTTTTGCCATTAAAATAAATATTTTAATGAAAATTTTTAAATGTATAGGAATGCTAAAACACAATGAACACCTATACATCTAGATTGAACCACTATTTATTTTTATTGAGCATATTTAAGATGAATAAAATGCTTTTATACACTTACACAGTGAAATGCTAAGCAAACAGATTACATATTAATATTATTCCATAGCCCTGTGTGCCTGTGTGTGTTTGTGTGTGTGTGTGTGTGTGTTAAGAGCACTTAATAGCCATTCTCTCTGCAAATTCTCAGCATCAATACAAAATTATTAACTGTAGTCCCCATAGTGCACACTAGACCTCTAAGACTTATTAATACTATATAATTGCAAAGTTTTACACTTTGACTTAATTTCCCTCATTAACTGCTATTCTACTCTGTTTCCACTTACTCAATGTTTTTTAAAGATTCCACATGTATTTTATCAATATTCTATATTCTATTCAACGATCTGATCATTGATTCATCTTAGATGCAACTCAAAGTAAATTGTCCCCATCAGAACCCTTCCCTCTAAAACTTCATTATGCATGTTATAGTTAACACTTCACTAAATGTTTATGTCAAGGTGCTATTCCCAAAATTCCAAATAACTCTCCAGGTCCTTTGAAGGTAAAAGACAAAAGCTTTATTTCTGGCTGGGGCCAAGTGTGCAACAAAGCAGTTGCAACTCTTGACCACAATTGTGGGTAGGACCAGCTTATAAGTAAAAAAAAAAAAAAAACTACAAAGAAAGGGGGGCGGGAAGGGGAGGCAGTTTTAATCACAAGATACGTTTCATGAAGTGCAAAAGTACCAAGCTACATTTTCTCAGAAATTACATTTTTAGTACATTCTCAGAAAAATGAGGATTGTATTAATTCCATAGTTCAAGAATATTGTAGGCAGGGTGCAAAGTGGGTGAGAGTGGAGGTGTTAACTTCTATGAGGGTGGGCTTACATGGAAGGGGTCCATCTTCATACAGAGTGAGTGTCTGAACAAAATGGGATAAGTCTGGGCTAATTTTCAAGTCAGCCCATAACTTTTAGGTTTTTTTTTTTTTTTTTCCCAGGGAGGGGGCAGGTGTACCAGGAATTGAACTCAGGAGCACTCAACCTTCAAGCCACATCCCCAACTTTATTTTGTACTTCATGTAGAGACAGGGTCTCACTGAGTTGCTTAGCACTTCACTTTTGCTGAGCCTGACTTTGAACCACGATCCACTGGGATTACAGACGTGTGCCACCTTGCCTGGCTTGTTTATAGTCTTAACATAATAAGCATAAAAATTATAAATGAACACATTAGGAACCCAAATTCCTATATTTTGACTATTGATATTTTTTGAGCAAATCAGGCAGCAAATGAGGACTGTGTTCTAAATTCTCTTTCTTCTCCTCTTCAAGATACTTGTTTGATCAGTTCTCTCATCTCCCAATTTTCCAAGTAAGAACAATTCTGACCACTTGCTTTAGTATTACACAGGTTACCACCCCTCCCTTGGCATTTCTCCTCCCTATGAACGCAGTCTGCCTGAACGTTGTCTTACCACCTTCAGCACCCTCTTTCTTATGATGTCACTTGTCTATTATTTTCATTGTTTTTGTCTGTTTCTCCCTAATTGTTGAAGGATTGTTGGCCCATCTCACTCCCATCCACAGCTGCACCCAAGCACTCACAATCAAGTCTGCCCCTCAGTTGATACCCAGTAAACTTCTCTTAGCTGACAGAATGCTGTTCATTACATCTAGAGAAGTATTCTGTGTACATTTTCCCAGGAAGATACTATTTATAAAAAGCATGTTCTACTATATGAGACCATCAAAGGAAGCGTTCCCAAGGTTTTCATTTGACTTGCTCAGGATGAGATAATTTATATATGCAATCTGGGTTTCATAGAATAGAGCCAGCTACAAGGATACTGAGCTGGTCATCAAAAGGCCTCTATTTAACCTTCAGTTTTATTCTAATTGGAGCTGTTTTCTGTGGCAGGTAACAAATTAAATTCAGGATTTCTAATATTTATACAATTTTCTAGTTTCACAATAAAGCTTAAAATTTAGCTTCATTCTCTAAATGTATATTGTTTTTTGAGATTTTGTATGTTCACCAGATATTCATTGGATGTTCACCGTGTATCAAATATTCACTATTTGTTGAATATTTAGTCCCCTTTTTTCTCTCTGGTAGTCCCTGGGAAACTAAGTACCACGTGTTGTTAGATATTATGTGGTCTCAATCTGTTATTCCCAGACACAAGACGATACTAGGTTCCACAAAGCACAAATGTTTTGCTTTTACACAAAATACTTCTCCTGAAACTAGGAGGAACCAACACTATGTGATCCAGTTCTTAAAAACAGTGTTTAAAAATAATTGTAAGAATAACATATGGTCATCTTTTCAAAATCTTTCACTGTTCTCATGGAGATGCCAACAATAAAAGGTAATTTTCCCGTGATTCCACAGTAACTGGATGGTGGATTTAGATTCAAAAAACGGGTCTTCAATTCACTTTTATGCCACTTCAGTAATTCCATGTTGTATGTGTGCTCTCTCAATCTCAAAGTAAAGACACAGTTAATGCTTCTGCAGAATTTACTTTATTGATAAGCGAATCAAGGGAAATATATGGTCAACTCCTGAAGATCCAGACAGAGTAGAAGTTGTGTCTTTACAAATTCAAGGGATTCGCCAAAGAAAAGTAAAAGCAGAATGAAAGAAAGATTTGAGAGTCAGCAAGCCAGTATAAAACACTGGCTCTAATTCAGCATTTTCCTTGATGCTTTAGGATAATCTTTCCATCACTTTTCCTAAAAAAAAAAAGAAAGAAAGAGAAATACATCCTCAGTGCAATATCACTGGTACTCAGCACAAAGGTTGGAAGTAGGTGTAACTAGGGCATGTCATGGTCCATCCAATCATTTCATTCTATAGATATTCATATCTATTGTGCAGCAGAGGTTAATTAAATACACTCAGAGGAGACATCTGGCCTAACTTTGGAGTGCATAAGTCTTAAACAAATCTCAGAGTTTTGATAAGCCTCAGATCTTTCAGTACCAATTATTCATTCTCTGCAAGGAAATAGATATACAAGTGGAAAAGGCAGAAGTGACAGAAGGAATAACAGCAAAGAGACTCTAATGCCGTAGTTCCATCCTGATAGAAGATGTAAGAAAGTGAACCCATTAAGTGCTTATTAATAAGCACCCATTAAGTCAAATTTCATTTTACCCCACTGACCTTCCTGAGGAAATTCGGTATTAGTGAATCATGTTACACACCAATATGTTCATTATGCGTTCATGTTTAAATTCAGAATAAATAAAAATGAGAAATCAAAATAATTTTGATGTATATGAATATAATTTTTAGAATTACCTGAAATGAATAAAAAGTAATAAGAATAATAAAGTGATTATGATTATTTTCAAATGATTTGTTTGTTGCTGTTTTTCACAGTTTGTTTTCAATTCATTTGCCTGAGCCTTATTTCTTCAGTCTCTACAGAGAAGAATGAGTAGAACTTTCTAAAATACCTCATGGAAAGCATTTCAAGACTTATTCTGCAAGTTTACACTTGCAAGGACAGGTTTGGTGAATATGACACTTACGCCACTGCCTTACAGAAGGAACATTTATTGCCATACGTCTGGCCATCGGAGCCACAGTGGGGGTTGGACTCCCGAGTACAGAAGATCTTGGGATCACGGAACTCTCCACAGTCAGCCTACAAAGTAAGCACAGTGACATTTACATCAGTGCCTTCAAGCTCAAGGAATGTCCTCAGATAAGAAGCTTTGGACAGCAAACTTTTAAAATCACACACACATAAATATATACAGAGATAGATAGATGGATAGATAGATAGATAGATAGATAGATAGATAGATAGATACACACACATATATATGCCACAGATATATATGTATATATCTATGCATATATAGAGATGTATACAGATATACAATAGGCTTATACATGTATATATTCCAATATATTCCTTCCAATATATTCTCACTGAGAGAATGGAAGACCAACTGTCACTATGTGCCCTGATCACACTTATAGTCAGGACATGTGGGTTTCATTAAAATAGCTTATTTACTGAAAACATAGAATTATCAGTACTACAATTATACCATTTGAAATATTCATGATAAATGAATATATTATAGCTGCTCTTACCAACGCAAACAAAACATGATTACTTATGTGGAATGACAGATATGTTGACTATGGTCATCTTTTTACTATCCATATTTATCCCATAACATTATACAGATATAGACATATACACATATATTTGCAACACAAATGTATATTAAAAATACATATATGTATAAGTACATATATATTGTATACATATATAAGATATGTACATTTATTATATATATGATATATACATATATTTGTGACATATATATAATTGTGACATAAGAACTTACTGAAATAGAAGATAACTTTCTTTATCTGCTTATGTAGAATACATTAACTACTATTTAGACTTTTTCTTGAAGACACAGAAAATTCCTTATTTCAGGAGTACATTAACAATGGCCAATGAGATAGTCGACTTTTTGCTCCAATGTTAAATTACTCCAACTGAGAGTAGTTTTTTGGGTCATTAAATACATTTTATAGAACTGTATTGATGTGCTCTAATAATACTTTTTCTGCATACTACAAAAACATGAGTGATCCTTGCAAGGGACATTATCCAATGTCCTTTTAATTTTTCCCAGTGGATGCACTTATTACCCCTTGAAAACAAGACTCAAATATAGTTATATTAAGTTATTTTGTTCCAAAGTCTGTTTGTAGAATTTGAATTTTTGTGCCTTCTACAAAAATTCTTTATTTAGTAATGACTGCTTAAGTTGCTGTGTTTAGAAGAAGTTTGAGTTTGCCTTTGGTCTTGTTAAGACTATGTGTTTTGACTGATTAATAACCATACTAATGGGAGGAATGACGTCACCTGTGACACTAATCTATTGGCTCAGTTATATTTCAAAAGGAGCCTGCATAATCAGATTTTTTTTCAATGCAATGTCAATTTGGTGAATGTTTGTTGTGCAAATGAAAATTGTACCTTTTTTTTCCAGGGTGCTATCAATATGAAATAACTGAAACTGAGTGCCTTCTAATAACAGCTATGTGCAATGAAGTGGCGTTTACATGTGAATGGAGGAAATTTGCTTTATCTCTGTTCTAGTTCCATTAAAATAATGGTCTTATGTTTATCAATTGCTTTATAATATTTAGCTACTTACATATAGATTGCCTCAGTTGGGCCTAGCAATAACTTTGAGAGGTCAATTGAGCTATATTTTAATAATCAGTTGAGAGGTGGGAATTCTGGTCTTCTGTAAATTTAAGTGGCTTCCCAATGCTTAAACATACTTCTTCTCATTGCTGGTCTGGAATTTCCAACGGTTTACTGTGGTTGCTTTCCAATATATTCTCACTGAGAGAATGGAAGACCAACTGTCACTATGTGCCCTGATCACACTTATAGTCAGGACATGTGGGTTTCATTAAAATAGCTTATTTACTGATAACATGGAATTATCAGTACTATAATTGTACCATTTGAAATATTCATGATAAATGAATATATTATAGCTGCTCTTACCAACGCAAACAAAACATGATTACTTATGTGGGATGAGAGATATGCTAGCTATGGTCATCTTTTTACTATCCATATTTATCCCATAACTTATGCTGTAGGCCTTATACATAACAACATTTATCTAAAAAAATAATATACTGGGAAAATAGATGATCCCTGGGAAGAGGAATCATTTGTTTAAGATGTTAGCAAACCACTGTACACTGACAAATTTATTTGAGGGTTTGCATGGGAAAATTCCCAGTAAAAGAGTCACACTATTAGGCGGAAAACATATATCATGTTTAAAGTACCTAAGGCTTCAAACTGCACATTTTTATTGAATACTCTTGAGGCTGGATTGTATGGGGCTTACCAACTATGGTCCTTTTTACCCTACCACCCGAAAGAATAATCCCATCCTCTACTTCCAGAATAGAGAACTTCCTCTTGGGTTTTGAAGTGGAAACAAGGCTGGACAATCTTGAGACCAGTATAAGTCACAGGGCACCTTTATCTTGAAAGATGATGCATTTTATATTTAAGTCACTAATGTCTACATTCACCGCAGCATGCTTGATTCAATAAAGAACTGCAAGCTGTGGCATCATCATGGGTATTTTACCACACAGTGCTGGGTGCTGGTCATCCAAAGAAGAATTGGTGCAAACACTATCTCAGCAAGCTCACAGTTTTATTTGCTTCAGAAAGGCAGAGAAGAATTCAGATAAGGACAGTGCCAAGGGTGATAACTACCATGGTGGGATCAGCACAGGCAGGGGGAAGCTGAGCGCCAGGCAGCTCCATCTAGAGTCTCAAGACAGTGAGCAAAGTGCACAAGAAAGTCTCTTACTTGAAAGAGACGGCTCCTTAAGGCAACTTTCCCTGGCAGTCGGCCCTCTGATCTTGTGATCCAGCCTCTTTTGACCTTTAGAAATCAAATATGGAAGAGGCATTTGGGGAAAGCATCCACTTTGAGAGTCTCCAGACCCCGCCTCCCTCTGTAAGCCCACTTGTACTCCCTTCTCCTGTCCCCTAGACAGAGGACCAGGAGGGAGAAGAATTTCAGTATATCAGATCAAATCAGAGAGAGAAGAAGTTCAGTTTATCAAATCAAATCAATCAGTATAATTCCTTAGAACAGATACATTTTGTTCTTTTAAGCTGCAGTGGTCTGCATTGAGCTGAGAATCCAGTTACAGTACGTTCTGCTGCTGATTATGTGTGCCCTCTTACATGAAGCACTCAATGCTGGGGCCTCAACTCATGAGTTGCTGACAGTCATTATGGACTGTCTGAACTAGTTCTGGATTAGGAGTGTAGACAGTAACCTTCTCACTGGAGGTCTCTCCTACCTGATCTGAAAGGCATCCACAGTTCCTACAAAATGGACTGTCCATGAGACTATGTGTTCTCTAATGGCCCTTTTTGGTTTAATGGTCCAAGATTTAGTAGTGACTACTTTTAGTGAAGTGCCTTAAATAAAGTTCTCATGTCCTTAGTTCTTCAGATGGGTGAGAGAAATAGCAACCTTGGCCAAATGGTTCCTCTCTTACATCTAGAGAGTTTTCTGTATTGACTGAGAAATTTTAGCAAGGTGGTAGGGGAAAGAAAAGGTGCCCTTTCTGTGGGCCCAAGGGATTGGGAAAGATGATAGATAAATGCCTCTACAGAGTTACACAGAAATCCCTTCCGTGAGGCAGAGTGACCAAAGAGAATATCAGAGCTAGAAAGAAAACACAGTTCTCACCCATTGGGGAGACGTAGATTAAGATTTCCTAATGTCATGCTTTTCCTCTGCCAGAATTTCTCTTCCTCTTTTATATTTTTATTTTGGACTCCTTTAAATAAAACCCAAACAACTGGCTCCTCAGTAGAATTCAGAGCAGTTCTGGACCGTGGGTGACGGGAAGATTACCCTTTTAAAATTTCATGCATGAGACAGTGAGAAGACCCAAGAGGTTCAAAATCCAGCTGAATCTAATTAAAATATCCCTAATGCTTCTGGAATGTTAGAGGTTGTCCTAATGGATGGAATTAGAGTGACCTGGGTTTGAATGTTTCTTCCCTCATTAATTATCTGCATTACATTGTCGAAACACTTCATTATTCTAAGTTTAAGTTTTTATCTTCAACACTGGACAGACAATACCTTTTAGGATTATCATAATGTCATGATTAGTCCTATAAAAGCACTTTGTAAAATATCAAGGACCACGTGGAAGATCTCTATCATAAACACAGCAATGTAAATTGTATAACACTCCAGAATTTCTGGAGCCTATTATTGCTTGTCCTATTTTAATGACATTTATTGTATTTTGTGTTGTTTAGATGGTTTTGAATTTAACAAGAAATTCCATTTATTGTCTTTGGTATTACAGCTTTGAGGCTATGTCCAAGCTCATAGGAATGATATTTAGTATCAGCCTGACCCCTTGTGGTTCTTCAAAGAACTGTAACTTGCAAAACATTTCAGAATAGTATCCATAGCAGTGAACAAACCATTGACTTACTTGAAAAATTGAACTTATGTGGTCACCAACCAAATCAACTAAAGAATCGTGACCATTAATATTTTCATCCAGCTTTTTAGATTTACCAAAGAAGAAGAAAAAACAGTAAAAAATTGCCATCACAAGTGCACATGCACACACACATACCCCCCCACACACACACATACACATGGGCTTTGGGTGTAGGGTGACATCTCTTTTCCCTTTGCTTAAAAACACTACCTTTGTGACTAAATCGACTCCATCCTTCACCTGACCAGGTTTCCTAACTCTCCAATCCTTCTCTACCCTGACATACCCTCCCCCTGCTCCTCCCACCTCCTCTACTCTGCTGAAACTGTTCTTAAAAGGATGCCTTTCAAACTCCCCCTACTGGCTGTTGATGAAATGTTCGTGATTCCCTAGGATATGTACTTTTTAAAAAGCCTTTGCTACTCCAGTCTTCTAAAACCTCTTTGTAGTTGTTTGTAATATGTCAGTTCTCTGATTCCCCAACTATTTATCTCTTTTTAAAAATATTTTTGTCCTTCTTTGGTATTAATCATGTTAATTTTTAAAATAATTTAATGCACCCAATTTTCTCTAAGAACATGCATTTTCCCAAATAATACCAATAAATTCCAGACTTTTTTCCTTGAATTTCATCAATATCTCAAACTCTGATTCTGAATTGTCATAGTACATGACGTCTCTAGTCCATAATTTGATTCATACTTAATATGTATTTATGTCTAAAATATAACTCTGTATCTTTCCCTCTAAAGTAGTTTTGCATTCTATTTTTTTCCATTTTTCATGAGAGCATCATTCTTTAGATTCCTCAGCCTGCCCTTAGCCTGAATCATTGCCATTTCTTGCCTCTTGTACATTTCCTTCTGTATATATTTTCACTTCAATGAGACTGATTTCACATTTAATTCCTGTACCAGTTCTCAACATTACTTGTCTGAACTGATACAGTAAGTTCTGCTCTCTCTGCCTCCTTCTCCTCCTGGTTCCAAATTTTTCTTGCATGTGGAGAAAAGATATTTTATACTATACTTTTTGTCATATTTTTTGCTTAAGAAATTAGGATGATAATCGCTATCTGATATGTGATTAGATAACTACAGAGCTCAAAGCTCTTTTCCATGGCCTTCTATTGCTTCTTTAAGTCCAGGCCATGTGGATCCAGCGGTCCTGGGACATTGGTTTTCTGGCTGCTGAGCTGCTGGCAGACAAGTCAGCCTTGTCCTCTTTCTCAGGTATAGGTTTCCCTATCTCTAGCTAAGTTGTACATACTGGATCACATCTCCAAACCACATTTAGATATCTCGAGCTCACCAATTTTAAGTAAAATTAAAGTAACTAGGACTATTCCAAGAGCCCTAAACTGATTCTAATCATGGAGCATTGTTTTTACTAATTGTATTAAAATCCACCACTAGGCCGGGCGCGGTGGCGCATGCCTGTAATCCCAGTGACCCCGGAGGCAGAGGCAGGAGATCGCGAGTTCAAAGCCAGCCTCAGCAACTTAACGAAGCTCTAAGCAACTCAGTGAGACCCTGTCTCTAAATAAAATACGAAAAATAGGGCTGGGGATCTGGCTCAGTGAACAAGTGTACCAGAGTTCAATCCCGGGTTCAAAAAAAAAAAAAAAAAAAAAAAAATCCACCACTATTTATCTTAAAATACAAACAAGAATGAACAATTATCTCAAGAAATTTATAAACAGAATATATTCACAAATTGTTGCCTTTGAATATGTTTACTCTGTTTGTTCCAATCCAGACTATTCATCTAAATAGCACTTTAAGGACTTGGTTACCAAACACAGAGCCTGGTAGGAAAATAGAAAACATTCAAAGCGATATAGTGAGTAATTAAGAAAAAATTTATTCAGTTCAAAGGACTATCTTTTTCTGAGAATGTCTTTCAAACTTTTTTATGTTGTCCCACAATTTCTTTAATGAAGTGCTTGCTATGATAAATAGTAGTTTTATTTTACTCCTCTTATTTAAATGCTATTTAAGGAACCTCCTTGGCAAATGAAAGTCTTGGCCAAATATGAGTCATTTACATTTATAGGGAAAACTTTATTGGAACATGAGTTCCAAAACTCTGGGAATATGTTCTCTGTTTATTCTGAACAATCTTTTTGGAAGAATGTGAAATGTTTAAAGGTCTATAATTTAGGTTGCTAACTATAATCTCCCAGCTGATGAGTCACCATGGAGAGAATTCTTGGCATGTGAAGAATGACTTGAGTGTTGAAGACCGACTTCCTTTAGTCTTGTCTGAACCTGACTTGAGTGGGCATGCTCCTGATGTGAGATTCCCTTCCTGCCCCAGTCTCCTTCCAGCCATGCAATATAGAAAGGGTAGACGTGACATGATCAGAAAGGGCGGAACCTTCCCTGTCTTTTATATTTCCGTGGAGGAAAGACAGCAGCCTTGACAGGTCAGGCTAGGTTCATAGTAGAAATCATTGAATTGGCCCCTTCATCCTAAAGATGTGGCACCAAGGCAATGGGAGAGAAGACACATTACCCAAATCACACAGCAAGTGAGCATTTGAGTTAGGATTCATCTGTAGTGTCTGACTCCAAAGCCAGTGCTTCCCCGTACAGATTTCTACCTGTAACCTGAAGAGAGAACTCAGATTTTATTCTGTATGAGTGTCACCTGGATGATTATTTCATGAAGACCCAAACCCCCTTGTCCCTGCAACTATTATTCCGTGTCTTGTAGGAGGATCTATACATCTGGAAAACATCACAAGTGACCCTGAAGCAAGGAAACTTTAAGACTTTGACCCACCTAAAGGAATAAAATCAAGAAATAGTGGATTTTACATGAACGTTAGAAAACATGATTAAAAATCTGAGAAATGAAAGTCCAAAGAAGAGATGTGACTTGTATGTTAATGAGAAAACTGGGATTATATTTTATGCTTCTTAGATATACCTTGTATCTCTTATCACCATATTTCATTACCCAAAAGGGTATTGTCGGCTGAGTTTTAAGCCCTTTTCTTCTATTTGCCTTTATAGTTAAAATAGACTTGGTACTATACTTATTTAAATGCAGTAAGTCAATTTTAAGATACAGCAACACAAACACACATGCATAAATGTGTTACACACAGGTAGCTAGTTGTAAAACGTCCCTAATTATATGATGCATCTTGATTTCCAAGATGATAGATTTGAATCAAACAAAGTCTTGTGTAATATAATGGGTATCTCAGGGTTGGAAAATATTTTTCAACTTCCTTGCCAATTTCAGTTGGCAGTAGTGTCTGGAAAATGTGATGCCAAGAGTTCTTGGATATACCAAGGCTAAAAACTAGTGCACGCATGCCTCGCATCACATGCCTGTGATCCCAGCTACACGTGGGACTTTAGCAAGAGGTTGTAAGTTTTGGTCCAGCCTGGCAACTTAGCAAGATGCTGTCTCAAAATTAAAAATAAAAAGGACTGGGGATGTATCTCAGTAGTAGAGTACCCCAGGTTCGATTCCCATTATTGAGAAACAAAACAAACAAACAAACAAAAATTAGTGCCCAGATCACTGTGGGCACAGAGCAAGACTGGCAGAGAGGACAGCATTTATTTGTGTCAGTTTTTGATAACTAGATGACAAAGAATAGAAAAACTTGTTGAATTAAGTTGAAGGGAGAAAAAGTCAAACAATGAAAACAAATTGTGAGCATTCCAATTTTTAACCCAACATTGTATTTAAATCTGAGTGGCCAGTCTGTGTATTCTCAATATAGGACATCAATATTAAACATGTTCTCTCTCTACTTTCAGTTCTTATTTCTAAAACAGAAATGATACCTCTGTCCTAACTCCTCCAGAGGCTAATTATTAATCAATAAGTAATCCACATGTAACTTTCATAGTTTCTCAAATACCTTCATAGAGTTTATGCAATTTATATTTAATTTCAATTCTCAGAAGTGAATAATATCCCTTTTCTTTAAGTATAGAAATTGCAGCTCAGAGAAACTGTGCAACTTGCCTACCCAAGATTGCATAATGAAATCAGTGACAGAGCATGAATTTTATCTCCTATCCATCCTATTTTTAATTTATATTCATATTATTCTGACAAAATATAAGAACACATACATAGGTGCTTTTAAACTTAAAATAGTGTACTCATAGAAAGAAGGTAGTTTAAAAAACCATCATTTCAGCTGATTTCTGCATTGGGCCTGTCTGCTCATTGTTTGGCTCTTTCACACCATAGAAAAACCTTTTTATCATGGAATACCAACCAAGCACCTTCCAGGTCAGAAAAAATAGACAAAACTAAGCACTGACCTGTCCTCCTTGGCTGAAGACACCTGAAAAAGTATAAAATACAAAAAGTGTAAATACAAACAATAATTTATGAATGTGCAGAAGTGATATTTGCAAACTTAAGAAATCCCCAGTACCTGTTCCTGGCTCTTGGCCATCTCAAGAAGTCATGGAATGTACTTTAAATACTAATTTAGGGATACTAAATTAGTATCTAACACTAATACTAATTTAGTACTTTAAATACTAATTTAATACTAAATCCCTAATATGTGAGGGAGTACTTTAAGTACTCCCTCACATATTAGGGAGCAGTAGAAACTTGGAAGGTGATGTTGTAAGGACATGGGCCATGAAGGGGCAATATTTGTTGGAGATTAGGGTGGGGTGGGAGAAAATAGTCTGAGGATCTGGAAGTTTCTGTGATGGTACTGGCCCTGTCATTAATTTACTATGGGGATGGACTTATCATCTTTGGCATCATTTTGGAGAAGTTGGATTGGAAAGCCTCCTCTAACATTGGTACTCCCAAATTCAGTCCATGCAGTTCCTCCCCAAAGCCTTTGCTACTGGCAGTTGGAGAGTCCATTGCTCATTGAGCTCAGAATTGAGGTGCTCCAGTTTAAGCCAGTAAATGGTAAGGACCAACTCATTCCCTTCTCTAGGCCTTGTCCTCCTTCCACATTTCTCTGAATTCCTAAAAGCGGAAAACAATCCACACAGGCAGCCTTACTTCTCTTCCCCTTCTTCCTTCTGAACTAATGTACGTGATTTTAGATCATAAACAATTAGTTCAGAGGTTAAAAATGCTGAAATAATAAAACTCCAAGGTCTAATCTTGGTACAGGCTGCTGAGCTTGATCATTTCTGTGGAACTCCTACAGCAACACCTCTCACGTGTAAGTCAAGGACACCTCAGGAGGAAGTCTGGATGAACACAATGCAAGTCCAATGCTGGCCAGCACTTAGGGGAGGACAGCTGGAAATACCTTGAAGAGCAATTTCTGTTAATGAGGATAAGGAAAGAACAGGGCTTTTAAATTTGAAAGGCAGTTACTAATCATTTCCAGTAGTGTTTACCAACCTCATAGATTCATAACTAGCAGAGTAGGTGGTTATTAAACATACTGGTTCTTTGGACAATCCCTTGAAAAAAATTCCATGATGTAAAACCAGATAGGATCTGGGAATCTATATTTTGATAAATACTTTCAGTGATTTGTATGGTCAGGGAAAATTACTACAATTAACAGTCAATTCTCCATGTGCAAATATAATTTTAATTATGACAATAGTAAAAGAACATTTGTTGAACATTTACTAAGCCCCATCTACTGTTTTAAGCACTTTCCATGCATTTTCCTCATTTAGTTCCCCAAAGAGAAGTAAAACTTTCATATCCCCATTTTACATATGAGAAAAATGAGGCTCAGAAAGCTCACAAATCTATATAATGGAAATGCTTAGACTGAAAAATCTGTCTCAATATTTTGACTGTTAAGTACAATGTCCTCCCAATAATAGTATGTTTATGAATTACTCATGCTTTGATAAATCTGGTATATGAGTCAATCATGTGCAATTAAAGATCAGTTCATCTTGTGAAGAGAAGCAATAAGAAGACAGTAACTGATTTCAGGAACTGTCTTTGCAACTAAATCTTAACATAGTCAAGTCTATTTTTTTTCTCCCATCTCAGTAATTGATTGAATTGATTGAACTACTCATTAAAGTTACTTGACACTAGTAGTTGTATTTAATCCATATCATCACAGGAAGTCTTTATCTGGTTCTTTTCATATTTTATGTGTATTTGTTTATGTAAACATGACCAGTTACTGTGGGCAATGGATTCTCCAGCAACTGTCTCACTGAAAAATTGGTTCTAGGTGTTCAAGCCATTTAAAATCTTTTGTACACCAAAATTCATCTGCTACTGTCATGGAAAACAATCGATCATACAGGGAAGATCCCAGGGTTTAGTCCCATTTCTAGCATTTTATACAAGAAAGAATATCTCATAGCATTGAGACACATCTCCAGTTGACAGTTTCTTGTAGAAGAGATTGGACTGGATCTTTGGTCTAGATACCCTAGTGAACACTTCATACACCCAAACATAGTACGTAAGATTAATCAGGAAGAAAAAAATAGATACAAATGGTCCTGTCCATTCAGATAGTCCTGATACCTAGAAATATTTTTATTTCTCAAGGAAAAGAAATCATCTGGAAGCATGATTGTCTTTGAATTCCCTCTGTTGTTAAAACATACAGCTGTTGTTCATTAAGGTGGCAAATATATTCCCCTGCTTAAAAAGTTATTTCATTCACAAATAACATGTTTCTGCATTCTAAGGTTAAGAACTTCTTTCTTTTTCTAGAATTTCCTTATTGAGTTTCCATTTCTCCCTTGTTTCAATTTTAGTTATTTGAGTCCCCTAGTACTAATAACTAAGGACACAAAAGCTTTCCTCTGTCTTAGAAAGTCAAGATTAAAATTAAGGCAAATATTTAAAGCAATTATCCATCCTGCAGAGTAGTTCTTTGAAGCAAGCATCAGCTGTGATGTCTAGAAGATCTGGATTCAAATTACAAATTCTATTTACTAGTTGCAAATACTCTGACAATTTTCTTCACTTCTCTGTGCCACAGTTTCTTATATGTAAAACAGGGCTCTGAACTCCTTGACGCAATGTTGGAGATGATACTTGACAGTCCTTAGTACATGTCTAGAATAGAGTATATGCTCAATAGACGGCAATTCTTTTTCACCATTATCACCATCATCATTTTATCATCACAATTATTATCATCATCACTGTGATGATCCATCCTAATGTCTTTCATATTAAAATTGTTAGAATTTTGAAATATGGTGGAGAACTACCTTTTTCATCTCCAATTCAATATAAATATGGGATCTTAATTTTAAGAAAACAACTCACCTGAGAAAAAGCAGAAAAGAGCCAGAGACAGAAGCAGAAAGACACCTGATATTTTCATGGTGTCAATTGGCTCACTCAGATCAAGACTGCTTTGTTCAGCTTAGGTTCTCTGTCAAGACACTTCCCAGAAAGCACTACAACACAGGCTCGAACATTTATATAGACAGGATAAAGGGAGCTGAGATCTCCACCTTCCTTTATAAAAATCGCTTTCTAAACCCATATGCAGTCCCACGTACTTCAGGCATTTATGAAAAAATGCTCCATGCACCCCATCCATCTTAACAATTAGAACAATTATGTGAGTCGCACCTTAGATCTTATTAATAGAGGATGTCATTTTCTACCAGGAGCTTACATTTTCCTAACAACTGATACATCCTCCCTGTTCTTCCCTCTAAGGCTTTCTTACATTAAAGCGATGACTCACAGGTGAAGCTGCACTTGCTCCACATGTCTCTTTCAGACAGGACCTAAGTGTCTGTGGTCCAGATGAGTAACTACAGGGAATGGAATCCCTTGGGTGTAACTTGGATTTTTAGAGTCCAAGTCATCCAAGTTGTACCTAGAAGAGAGAGGAATTCGAGCTTGTCACCAGAATGTCATCAGAACAAGCATATTCTGGAAAGGAATCAGCTTGTTAATTTTAAATCATTATAGCAATCAAAGGCCAGTAGTTTCCGATTTTTGAGTCAAAATGAATGCATTATTTTTACTTCGCTGAATATTATTTCAAAAATCGCTGAATTGAATGTCTGAAATAAATATTTAATATTGTCATTTATTGTGGAAAATAAAAATTAAGTAGTTAAGATAAAGATCTTTAAATTTAACCTTCTTAGAAAGTTAGATGAATTTCATAACCACAGTGTCCAATTTGATTGTACGATGGATCACACAGAGGGATGTCAGCACATTTTTTGCAGGGAACAAAGAAATGAAAAGAAGGAATAGTTAGAGTGATGGCTAGAAAGTCTGTCTTGAGACATGAACTGCCTTTTAAAATGTCATACGTCACAATATAACAAATTAAAATATGCGAAAATTACATGAAACGTGCCTGACTGAAATACAAGCCATTAAGTTATACAACTAATTGCTTTTCTTTACTTGCTTTGAGAAAACATATACTCGGTTCATATAGATACATTTGTTTTGTTTTTGGAAATTAGCTATTTTTAGAAATTTTAATTTGATGTATCAAAATATTTAGGATGAAGGATTAGGAAGTAGCTCAATGGAAGAGCACTTGTCTAGGATGCAGGATGCCTGAGATCAATCTCCAGCATTAAAAAAAAAAAAAATACTTTCAATATTTAGAGTGAATTTCATGTCTTCAAAATGGGGAAATGTTTTATTGTGTTTGATCAGAAAGCAATATATTACAGCTTTGATCAAAATGAAGTGTGACTGTGATAAAAAACAATTATGTCCTTTTCATTGCTTTTCTGACAATTAAAAACAATAAATCAAGAAAACACCTGAGCAGGACTAAGGGTGTCACTCAGTGGTAGGGAAAGCACTTGCCTAGTCTTCATGAGACCCTGGGCTGAAACACCAGTGCTACAAAAACAGACAAAAGCAAAACACGTGAACATAAATGGTAGAGAAAAGAAGGGAGAGAGGACCACAGGTGGTAAAGTGAGGAAAGGTCCGAGGATGGAGAGAAAACTTAGGTTTAGCAAATTCTAAAACAGGTTTCCTGCAAAGGTGTGGTGATGTCTCTTTCTCTCTCACACACACACAACCTGAGCACCCCCCATAGAAAGTCTTGGGTCAGATGTTAGAAACTGAATGCTTTGAAGAAACTAATAAACAACCTTAAAAACAATATCTAAATTTTTCAAACATTTATGGGACAAGACATCTAGGGATAATTGGGGAAATAATAGTGACAAATGCTTAAAGAAAGCTATGAAAATGTCTAACAATGGTTGTACAATTTTACCTACTTGATAGACTCTGTATTTTCTCATTAAATGAGATAGTATAAGAAACAATTTGTTGAAACAAACATTACATGGCATTGGTTTTAGTGATGCTACTACCTTCCTTCTCCTCCTTCCTATCCCATTTCCAATGCTTCCTCCTCTCTTTGTCCATCTCCTTTTCCATCCTGTGACTACCATGGAGAGGGTCAGTCTAATGATAACCTCATGTCCAAAGTAGCAACAGTTTGAAAGCATCAGTCAATAATGAAAAGCAATGTCACAGTGGTAGTTGGACATGTTTCATCATAAAATTCCTGGTGACATTTTCTGTTTAATTTCTGTTTAAACATTTTCCCCTCTTCCCAAAGTTTCATTTTTAGTTGTTGCTTCTCCCACTTTGCTCTTAATTTGTTACGGTTGGAATCTAGAATGACTTCCAAAGTTTCATGTGCTGAAGACTTGGTCCTCAATACAGCAATGTTTAGAGATTTTTGTTGTTGTGGGGGGAGTAATTGGATCATGAGGGGTTTGAACTCATCAAAATGGGTTAATTCATTGATGGGCTCATAATTGGATGGGTTACTTGGAGATGTTGAAAACTATAGGAGGTTGAGACTAATTGGAGGAAGTGGATCATTGAAGCTCTGTTCTAAGAGGTATAATCTGTCCCCAGCCCCTCACATTCACTCTTTCTCCTTCCTGGTCATTATTATGTGAACAGATTTGCTCCACATATCCTCCTCACCATGATGTTGTGTGCCTCACCATAGGACTGTAGTGATAGGACCAAGTGACCTCAGGTTGAAACCATGAACCAAAATAAATTTCTTCTCCTCTAAGTATCTTTTCTCAGGTGTTTTGTCACAGCAGTGAAACTGACTAATACACCTCTCAAAATCACTCTTCACCTAAATGTTACTCTTTCCTTTCTTTCCTGCTTTCTGAAAATCTTCAAGGATTTTTTAAATTGGTGTTCTACATAGAACGATTCTACCCACTTTTTCTGAATGTTTTTAATTCTGCTTCTTCAATATTTACACTACAAGCCACAACAAAGCTTGAGATTATGAAAAGATAACTTAAATTTTGGCTTTGGACAGGTTTGACGGAGAGAATATGTTATTGCAAATATATTTATTTTTTAAAATTCAATGCTGAATAATCATTTTTTGTTAGGATTCTGAGTCCTAATGAAAGTTTTTAAAGTGGTTTTTAAACAACTTTAAGGTAATGAACTTTCTCTGGGGAATTACTTAATTAGCTCCTTAAATTAGAAGTTGAGATAATAGAAGGTAATAAAGAAGTTACAGGCAATTATTCACAGACTGTGTAAAATTCTAGCCTTTTGGAGTAAATAGAAAAAATCAGTCTGAATTTTATTTCCTGGTGTGATAGAAAAATATGGAAAGTTCTAAGAATCTTAACATTTAACAATAGTTCATCTCAATTACAGAATCATGTGAAAAACAGAAAAGGAAGCGAATGAACAAAGACCAAGAACAAATAACAGGAAAGGAGGTGTGGAAGAAGGCAGGAGAAGCTATGGCTCTTTTATGGATATAGAATGTAGTGTCAACATAGGTACAGTGGACTTCCAAAATTTAGCTAAGACTACTTTCTTTTATGTAAAGACAAAATCCCTACACAACTATTTTCCATTTACAATTTATTACGTAAACACGTACTCAGAAATATGACTGTACACAAGATCATCTACACTTTATCTAATATATATGTAAGAGATATTAATCTTGACTATGATTTTTCTATTGATTCTATAGCATCACTTCATCTAGAGAGATGCAGTTTCACTGCTTTTAGAATGATTAGGTTTGAGCTGGGCACGGTGGCGCACACCTGTAATCCCAGCACTTGGGAGGCTGAGGCAGGAGGATCGCGAGTTCAAAGCCAGCCTCAGCAACTTATCGAGGCCCTAAGCAACTCAGTGAGACCCTGTCCCTAAATAAAAATACAAAATAGAACTGGGATGTGGCTCAGTGGTGGAGTGCCCCTGAGTTCAATCCCCAGTACCAAAAAACAACAGCAACAAAAAAACAGTATGATTAGGTTTGAATCCAAGGATATACACCCATTTGTGTTTGTTAATGTTTTTGTTTGTAGAATTTTTCATTTCCCCTAAACTGAACATAGTAAAATGTGTCATTTTTGGATCATCTCTTCTCAGATATGTTCTTTTTCTCCAAAATACTTGAATGCTTCCACCATTTTGCATAGGTTTTGAGATAAAATCATATTTTTAAAAAGGACAGTGACTGTTTTAAGTCAAAAAAATGCTAAGCAAAGAGTCACTGCATAGCATTGAATGGTGGTCTTTTACACTCATACAGTACACTAAAAATCAAATTTTTTTAAAATTTGCAACAATTCAGTGTTTACTCAGAGTGAAGATTGTTTTTCTTGTATCTTTCATGGGTCTACATATGAAAGGTAAACCTTTCCTTGGATTGGAGGAAGGCATTTAGTAAGAAAAGGAGAGAGGTGTTCCAGAGTTTAAACTTTATTGTCCTGGCTTGAATCAAAATCCATGGTTTTTGGAGGAGGACAAAAATTCATCATCAGGCTTACCATGGGGGAAACAGAGAGGTAACAACAAGGGCAATATTGAGTATTTGGACCTGATAGAAAATTCACAGGGGTCTCTCATGTTCCAATGCAGGTAACAAAAAGCAGTTGAAATTTATGGTCCTTACAATACACAAGTGCTGAGAGGCCTGGATGCACTAGAGAGGTTTTGATTTCAAACAAGTAGGCTTGGAGTTAAGAGATGTTGCACTTACAAGCTTGATGAGAGCATCATATAATTCAGCAGAAAACACATCAGATAGATAACAAGGAAGAGAAGGGAGACACTTTCCTTCCATGATACAGTACCCATGGCAACTGCAGCAGTCCTTGGGGAACAGAAATCAACAACCAGAAGCCAAGTGGAAATGAATACCCCATTGGGACCAATGTCACACAAATGTCTTGAAGGAATAGGCTTCCTCCTATATCCAAATGCCATCTTTGAGAAAATCAAAGAACAGAGAAGAAACAGAAATGAGAACCAGAGAGAAACATTAACTCACGGAAATGTGAGTGCTTAGTGTGAGAAACCTTATTTTGTTCAATGTGGTGTCCATTGTATTGCCAACCATGCTCAGCAATTAATAGCTATTCAGAAAATTTTTGTTCAATGTCTGAGATTAAACTACCTTTAATTGGCAAGGTAAGAATTTTCTGATCTTATTGTGCAACAAAGATAATAGTTCAAATATGAAAATTTCATTTTAACACACAAATTTACATAAAATTTGATCTTGTCTAACCAATGTATTAGGTCTGATCTCCCTTAATGTTTCACCAGAAAAAAATAAAAAATAGATTATTTGAATAACATATTGAAAGATATTTACTTCAATCCTCAATACAAAATGTGATTTAAAATTCTAAGAAATATACACAGTACTTTCAAATTTAACAGTTCTGTGATTGACAAGAGTAAGCATAAGCTTTGATTCCAGATAGACCTGGGATGTGGTTTCTACTACTTCTGCCACATGCTGTATAATTTGAAGGGTGTCTATTAACCTTCAATTCTTAGCATTATAATAGGAGTAGCTTTCCGAGTTAACTTCATGCATTTCACACTTATTTTACTGATTTTCTTATATCTTACTCCTTTAGTTTTTCAAGCAGACTTTGCATTCTGTCTCTAAAGACTGTGTAGGCTGGACGATGTCATCCCATTAGCAATTCCTGCCAGCTTTGTATCAGCTCTCTAGGAAATATGACTTCTCCATCTCATTGCAAAAGTGTTCAACCAAACAGACTGAAAGTTATCTCACCAACATATCTCTATGGTTACACCACTGAAATCAAATTCGTATTTTTTTCTGGCATGGTACCAAGCTTCTCACTCTACGAAATGCAATGAGGCAAGTCTTCCAGGAATATGCATTTAGTGAATCTACGAGGATTATTAGTCAACAGACAACGAGGACTGTTGTTGTTCCTAAATACTCATTTTATTATATTTCCTGCTCATCCCCACCATAGATTCTACACCCCTCTCAAAATAAGCTCTTTATAGTTTCTTATTTATTTATTTATTTGGTCTGGGGATTGAATTTAGGGGCACTTAACCACAGGGCCACATCCTCAGTGCCCTTCCCCTTTTAATATGTATTTTATTTAGAGACAAGGTCTTGCTAAGCTGCTTAGGGCCTTGCTAAGTTGCTGAGACCAGTTTTGAATTCAGGATCCTCCTGCCTTAACCTCCTAAGCCACTAGAATTACAGGTGTGTGTCACTGTGCCCTGCTAGTTTCTTATTTATTACCATTACATCTCTATTTACCTCCTATAGCCCATGGTGCTGCGTTTACCTGGGATACTCTAACTAATTTAATGTCTAGATTCTGCATATCAAACCATGGAAGACCAAATTGCAACACTCTTAACGTCCCCTAAAGCAGGCATTCTAAGCTGGTTCATGTTGTATTTGACCCATGAAAGGGTTTTAAACACTTTTCAAACATAATCCACAACTTTTAAAATTAGAATGCTCAACAGACAGTAACATACAACACAAGATTTCCTGAAAATATTTGGGCCTTTCTTTACTACGGCCAAGTACAAGCTGGTGTTTGGTGGTGCCTGCCTCATTTAAATGTGCTTTAGTTTCACCCGTGGGCCCTACTTGTTGCTGGTTTTAATTCTCAATATTGATCTCTTCTCTTTCCTTGTGAAACTATTCTCCTTTTTAAAGTTGTGTTATTGGTTTAGATGGTCCTTGTGAACAGATCTGTATGCTCTTTTATTTTTTAAATTTCCATCTTGTATTTTAGCAATCACTCCACAAGCATTTATTTTTTAAAATATAATTTTAAACAATAATTAATAGGATAGGTTTACCAAAAATCATTAGTAGCTATTCTAGCTACTATCCCCTGACTCCCCAAATCATCTTCTTGCTTGTTTAAAACATGTGAGCATTTGCTCATTTCTAGTTTTCTACTATTCCTTTTACTGTGGTTTGTAGAGTTGGATTTCAACAATTGAATTCTCACTTGGAAATCTCTGTATCTTCATCAGCTTCTTACTGAGATAGAGGGTGACGTTTCTGATTCTCATTCATGAGCACAAAGGCAATCTAGCACATAATTTGGTAGTCAGTTTTTGTAGTTTGCAGATTACTGAGTGGCAATTCTTTACATGTCAATTCATATCACCTGTACCACTTATTTTCTCTGCTCTACCTCCAATCCTCCATAACCAATTTCTACAAGCTCCAGGAAGTCTACATTTGTTTATATTGCTTTAGCCACAAATAAATCAAACTATGCCAAAAAGTATCATCTGCTATTTAAAACTTTTGGAAATGACTTAGGGCATGAATCTTAGCATAACATTAAGAAAATTTTTATTTCCTTAAAATTTCCATCATGATATATGGGGTACAAATTTTCATTTCTATGGTTGTGCATGATGTGCTTTCATACCATTCTTGTTAATCATACATGTACATAGGGTAATGATGTCTATCTCATTCCACCATTGAATTTATTTTTAAAATTTGAATTTCATATTTCTTATGTTCAAATGCAGAGATTTCACAGTTTAGCATTCATTAATTTAAATAATATTCAAGAAGAGGTACATTAGTATAGGCTTAGGAACATGATGAAAGGATGTCATTATGCTTGAGCATAAAACCATGAACTGTCCAGAGTAACTTTGTTCTCTTCATTACCTAGGTAACTAGACTAATAGATCTGAGGTATACAGCAACATAATGGACTTGAACTTCAGCCAGGTCTTTGATAAGGTCTTCCATGCTGTTATTCTGAATGGATAAAGTAGATGGGGTGGGCTGTTGTAACTGGTGCAATAACAGAACAAAGGGTGCTCATGGATTAATTAATGCAACCCACAGGGATAACTGCCCCAGTCAGCTCTCTTCCAACTGACCTAAAGGAAGATATAGAAAGGTGGCCTTTAAACCTGAAGTCATACGTCTCTTACCCTCTCTTGTTGTATTTCTTTTTCTTGATTTACATCAAAAGTCTTTCAACAAGTTTCATCTTATTCATTTTGGCCAGTCATCATTCTCAATATGTGAAATCTTTTTGACTCCTGATGTAGACTCCCACTTTCAATGATTGCATCAAATTTATTAATATAATTATTCAAGACGGTAAGGACAGAGGCAGTCATAGGTGAAAATAAAAATCTGGATGGGACTTCTTAGATAACAGACAAAAGATTTGAAGAGAAGTTATCAAAAGAGATATTCATACACCCATGCTCATGGCAGCATTATTCACAGTAGCTAAAATGAAGGAGGAAACCAAGGGTCTTTGAATAAGGAAGTGGATGAGCAAAACACACACATACACACACACACACACACACATTTACACACAAATAAGGGAATATTATTCAGCTTTAAATAGGAAGGAAATTCTGACGTGCTACAACATGCATGGATTTTAAGGACATTCATACTTAGGTGAAATAAACCTGTCATAAAAAGACAAATACTGTATGATCCCAATTTTAAAAGTCCCTAAAATGGTCAGAATCATATAGAAAGAAAGAAGAAAGGTGGTTTGAGGGGCCCTGAAGAAGGGATAATGTAGGATATTCTTTAATGGGCATAGAATTTTAGTTGGGGAAGATAGAAGAATTCTAGAGTGGATGTTAGCAATGGTTGTGTGTAAAATGCATGCATTCAACACTACTGAACTGTTGAACTATACACTTAAAAATGGTTAAGGTGGTAAATTTTATGTTGCACATATTTTACCATAATTTTAAAAAGACATCCAGGCTGGGAGGTAGGGGGGTGTTCAAAAGAACATGGCTGAGCCTGGCACAGTGGGGCATGTCTGTAAGCCCAGTGACTCAGGAGGTTGAAGCAAGAGGTTCACAAGTTTGAGACCAGCCTCAACAATTGAGTGAGAGCCTCAACAACTTAGTGAGATCATGTCTCAAATTTAAAAAAAAAGAAAAAAAGAAGGATTGGGACTATCCCTCAATTCTAAAGCACTCCTAGTTCCAATCCCCAGTACAAAAAAAAAAAAAAAAAAAAGGACATGGTTGAATTTCTTTTCTGTGATCATCTCTCTCTCTCTTTTTAGAAGTTTCATTAATTTTCCAGAGAGGTTGATTCTGAATTGCTATCATATTATTTACTGATTGATTCATAGTTGGTCCTTTGTCTTCAATGATACTGTAATTGTCTTGAAGGCAAAGCATGAGTTTATCTTATTTATCTTTTAGATTCTCTTATGGATCTGCATGGTCATGAACATTTTTAAATGAAAATATCCAAATGGTATTATATGTATATATGCTAATGGTTTTGGTTCTCTTATGTAAACTACCTTCTAATTTCATTTGCCTTTCTTTGTTGAATTTAAGTGGTTTCTATAGATTTCTTTGGCTTTCCTTCCCCTGTGTTTTCAAAACAATTTGCACATTTGAACATAGTTTTTATAACATTGTATTATCCATGTGCTCAAATATCTATTTAGCAAATCTGATACGTACATACACACACACAAAATATACAGTTTAATATAATGTGATAACATTCTTGAAGATGTATTTTTTCAAGATGCAATGAGCACATTAATCCTTATTCAGTTAATGATTTTGCTAAGATGGGGTCATGAAAGAAGATCCCACTGTGAGGGGGAATGGAAATGCACAAGTGAGTCTTGAAAGATGTGAGTTCTATTTCAAAATAAGGTTGTTTGTAAATAAAGGTGGTAATGACTGATGTTGAAGAATAGGACATACAGAGATAAACTAAGCGTCGAACTCAAGAGAAGAGACCTAGATGTGTGAAGGCTGTTCAGTACATTTATGTCAAATAGCTCAGTAGAGAGAGCATAGGATGCCTGGTAAAGATGGTTGAAAGGGACTGAACCAAAGCCAGTACCAAATAGGTCCTGGAACACCATGTGATACACAGTGTGGACAGTGATCCAAGGTGAAATCAGAGCCAACTCCAAATCAAACAGTACTAAAAATTCTTGCCAGCATTTTGACTTTTCCTAACATCCTAAATGTGAACATTTATTCAGCCTTTGGAAAATGTGATGAAGACAGGCAAGGGTAAATTGCACGTTGGTAGCAATGGGAAAATAGGAAATAGTTTCAGGCCAACTAAATGTCTGGCTTTGCCTATTTCCTTTGAAGCTTAATTATAACCATCAGAAGAAGCCTCTTAAATATTTGCTAAGAGACTGCAATATGAGGAGGGGAAAGTTTGCTGCCAGTCTTTCACAATCACAATGAAGCAGCACTACCCAGGTCAGGTGACTTCGTTCAAGCAAGTCATTCTGAGGTTTGTCTTAACCTTTGTAAACAAGAGCACACAAAAGAATTTTTATTTCTAATTTCAAAAATTCCACTATTTCTGCTGTACAAATGTCTCCCAAGCCAATCAGCTCTGGTAGGGAAAATCAGAGGAAGTACTTGTCCATTGCTTAACAAGACTTTTTCAATATCAAAGGTAGAGAGCTTTTGCTTGGATTTCAAGGTTCTTCTCTGATCTGGCACACTTCTGTAAAAACTTTATCTCCCAGTTTCCCTTCCAAAGAACAGAGGCTCAAATCATTAGAATCTTGAGTAATCTCGATTTTTATCTTCCTATAGTTCTGCCCATTAATATCGACTTTATTGAAAATATTTTGCTACTTCTACCTCTCAGAATTTGACTCAACTTTCCTGACTAATCTAAAATGTCTACTATAGTTACCCAAGCAGGGAAAAATCAATCTCTCTTCTGACTTAAAGCACAACATTTTACCTTTCATGGTCTGTAGTATGTGTCATATTATAAGTATGTATCTTACTTATGTAAGTTGCTTACTCCTTTAAAATACTCAATAGCAGATTTGACATGTGCCAATATCCTTTACAGTACCTAAAACTTAAGAGTAGTAGCTGAATAACTATGTAAGGTGTAATCATCAAGGCTTGTATAATTTAATTTCCAAAGCTAGTTTTATTTTATCTGGTTTTGTTACGCCTAGGAGGCAATATATATGGCTTGGTCTAGTTGTCTGAGTATATGATAAACTGAATCCTGAATCTAACAGCACAGTTAAATAATTCCCTTACCTTTGCAGCCAAATACAATAAATTTTGCATCATGACTTTTTTTCCAAATTACTTCTTTTAAGGTAATGCTCACTGATACAACAAATAACCTTTTGTAAAATAATGTGCAAAGAAGTCTATTTCTCAGTTGCATGAAGTTCGGATGATCTTCCCTGATTCTTAGGCAGCTTTCCTCCAAGCAGTGATGAAAACACCAGACATTTTTATTTCTGGCTTTTCCATATTAAGTACAGATTTACCACTCATTTACATTGAGGTGTAGAAAGAGAAAGAAACATTGATATATTTATCCATTTGGCTAAAAAATGGGAAACAGTTTTCTACTCATAGTTGTTGAAAATTAGGCATAGTCATACCATATCAAAAAGAGCAGAGAACCTCATTCCCTTGTTGAGTTTCCATTTATAGCACTGTATCTATTTTAGCAGTGGAGGGTGCGTTTTGTAGACAATTGAACCTTCTGACCACTGGGAAACTGTGCACATCCTCCTGGCCACACTGAATACAGACTTTGATCCTCAAAGCAGAAACTGCCAGGCCAAAAGTTAAGGATTTTTGAAAGTTCCTCTTTGTGGAGCTATACGCCATGCTCCCTATATAGTAGAAATAAGAGCAAGATATTTACAAACTCCCATTCCAAGGAGAAGAGCTATGACATTGCACAGGAATGTCCCCAGCACATAGTACTGACAGGCCTGTTCACGAGAACTGTCAGAGGCCCTGCAGTGATGGTGGTATGTACTCTGTGATGTACCAATTCTACTATCTGAAGCAATGCTCTTATCAATTGTTCCTTGTAGTTTCTAGCTCTGCTATTTGATGAGCTCTTACTTGTCTATCTTCTATCAAGAAGACAGAAATGGAGTCTGTGAGACATGTTTAGTTTTTGAGACTGTATTACTTTCAAAGCCTACTTCTTTGAAATCAAATTCAGGGACTTACTTTAAATTATTTAAGGCAATGGGCTCTGTTAGCTGGGTTCACAGTTTCTCTCACAATAAAAATTCCTCAAAATTTAGAATGTTCTAAAACTATTTCCTTTTACTTATTTCCATACACCAGTAACTATGTCAAAACCTATCTAATCACAATTCTGAAGCCTTTTTTATATTTATTTTTCCATCTTCTGCCTCTATGCTTAAAATTATTTTTTATTGTTTCATTTAAAAAAATTAATTTTAAATGATAAAAGCATAAAAATGTGCCTATTAATGAGGTAACATGATGTTTCAATATATGTGATTCATTGTGCAAGGTTTAAGTAAAGTTAAGCATATTTATCTCCTAAAACATTTACTATTTTCTTATGGTGAAAACTTTCAAGATCCTTTCTTACAGCTTATTCAAATGTATAGTCATTAATGCTATCTGTAGTCATCCCAGTGGGTAATGCCATACTGGAACTCCTTACTCCTATCAAACTGTCATTGGTACCCATTGATCAACCTTTCCCCATCCCTTGCTCCCCAACCTTCCCCAGCCTCTGGTAACCATGGTTCTATTCTAGGAAATCACATTTGTACATTCTACAACCCCAGTGAAACCTCAAGCATAATAACATGGCTGTTGCTTTATGCCAGATTTAGAATTGTTTTGTAAAGGAGCATTAATAAGCAGACCCAAAATTTATTCTGTTTGTGTCTGGTAATCACACAGATCTAAAACATGCAGCATTGTCTTTGGGACTAGATACTAGGCAGAGCTGGAGAGACCTTGAAAAACAATGCACAGAAGCCTGACTGTCACAGGAGGCTGTTTGAGGGCTTGAGTAAAAACAAGGAAAATGTTACTTGAAGCTGGAGGAGATGAAATATTTTTTTATTTAGGTATGAAAATTTTTACAAGGCTGAGGCCTGAAAGAACATGGAAAACAGAAAAATCATATCTAATGAACTGATGGATATTACTGAGGAAATTTCTATGTTAAAATTATCAATTGATTTCATCATCGTGTACAGAAGCAGATAAAGAAGGAATTATTCAGTTTTGAATTGAATCTAGAGGAAATATAAAGGATCTAGGATTTTCTGGGCTTGAAAACACAATTGTTTTCTGGTTCTCAGTCTCTTACAGCAGTTAGACTCAGGACAAAAACAAGAAGCTGGGTGCTGCCAGTCACTCACCTGGAGGGAGAGACAAAGCTAAGTGGAACCCTTTTAAGCCTCAGATACACATAGGATCAACCCCACAGGCCCTTTGCAGTAGGCAGTAGGCTCACTAAAAATCTTAACGGTTTTATCTCATAAGCTCCCTCTGTGAGCAATCCTTTTCAATGACATTGTCACACAGAAACCATACAGTGACCAAAGGTCTAGAAGGATTTATCTTGGAAAGATTTTAGTTATGTTTTTTGTCTAATAAAGTGTAATATAAAATGATGCCTAAAGAACCCACAATAGGTTGGAAGAAATAATTCATGCAAAGATTGAATGGAGCAGATAGTGAGAGATGAATAGTACAAGCTGTGTGTGATTTGATTCAGGACACACAGAACGATGTGGGGTGGGGAGCAGGCTAAGAAGACTTAGCTGTAAACATAGATCACTTTTTATGGGCAAAAATAAAAGTTGACTCGGAAGGAAGAGGGCAGACTCAAAACATCAGGGAAATACTCCTGGGCAGCAGGACTGGGCCTTCGTCAAAGAACTGACAATTTGCACCTGGTCATTGAAGATTTATGAGAAGGGAATACTTGGCAAAATTTTATTTAGACAGAATTATTCTGGCTGTACATGTACTGTCAATGCATAATGTTGAATGCTGAATGCATATGGAAAGAGTACAAGCAAGAATGATAATTAAGAGAGTGTTGTAATAATTCCAGTGGATAAGACACTAAGGAATTAACAGTAGAGCTGATAAAAAAAAAAAACTGATTAGCTTTGGGATATAGAAGTGAGAGAAAGAGTGGACTCAAGGATTGTTAGATTTTCAGTTTAGCAAGTGGAAAAACTGGAGTTTCCATTTCATGAGTTGGGGAAAAATGAGAAAATATTTTGTGGGAGAGGAAATGTTTGAAACAAAACAAGTTAGAGAGTTTGATTAGATATTCAGCAAAAGCTGCTGGATAGGCCATTGTATACATGAATCTAGATTTCAAGGAAGAGGTAGAGATTGAAGATAAAAATTTGAATAGAGGATGAGAGGACTAAGAGAATAAGTGTAAGTCAGTCTAGAATAGGTCCAAAGACTGAAGAAATTCTGCAGTGCTTCAGCATCTAGAGGTCAGGATGATGAAGAGGAACTCACAAAGAGACTGAGAAGAAAGGTGTTAGAAGAAGGTGCCTCGGAAGTCAAGTGTGGGGGAGCAGGTGATATTTTAGAAATGAGAGAGTGATTAATTTTATTAAATGAAGTGGATTGGGAAAATGAGAGGAGGATTAAGTATTGATCGTTGGCTTTAGCACAGTAGAGTTATATGTGACCTTGATAGTAAGTCTTGATGTAGTTATGGGTTGGAACCTGATTTGAGTAGAACTTGAGCAAAGATAAAAAATAGAAAAAGATGTGTTAGAGTCATTGTGTATACATCACCCTTTAGAAGAAGTTTGAAAGAAAAAATTTGAAGGAGACATAGAATCAAAGAATTATTTCTTTTATTCTGTGTTTTACTTTTTAAATGAGAAAAATAAAAACACATGTAAGTTACTAGAAAGAGTTCAGAAGAAAGTAGAATTGAAAATGCAGAACATTGAAAGAACTGTGCAAACAACATTCTTGAGAAGGCAGAAGTGGAGGCGGGGTGGAGGGGTAGCCTTTTAAATGCAATCTTAACCATACTGAGGTGAAATTCACCTATAATAAACCCTGAGTATTTCAAAAGTGCAATTTGATAAACTTTAACATTTGTATACACCTGAAAGAAAAAACATAACAATAACCATATCCAAAATCCTAAATTTTTCTTCATGTTCCACCATCATCAGGCAACCATTGATTTGCTATAATTATAAAGGCTTTTTAGAATTAAATAAATGGAATTATGTAGAAAGTACACCTTTGTCTGACTTTCACACCACTTAATTATTTTAAGATCTGTTCCTGTATTTTTCAAAGGCTCCTTTGCCATTCGTTTATATTCTTTGATGAAATATCCATTAAAATCCTTTGTGCATTAATGTTTGGTTGACAATGTTCTTACTAAGATATGTACTAAATGCAGGTCCTTTATTCAGTATGTGCTTTGTAAATGCTTTCTCCAGTCTTAGACTTATCTTTTCATTTAGAGTGTTTTTCAAAAGTTTTTAATTTTATAGATTACTTTTTCATGGATCATGCTTTTGTTGTCTTCTTTATGAATTCTGTCTAACCTAAAGTTATAAAATATTTGCCTCTTCACCATTGAAATCCTTTGGGTGTGTTTCTTTTCCAATCAGTCCTTCATGTGTGTGTGGGCCTATCATTGAACTTTTTATTCTGTTTCTTGGATTCCTTTGTTTCTTTCCACTCTGATGCCTCACTGCCTTGATCCTTGTAGCTTTATTATAAGTCCTGCAAACAGGTTGTTTTAGCTTTCAAACTTAATTCTTCTTTTCAATGTTGTTTTGACTGTTCTAGGACCTTTATATATCCCTATAAATTTTAGAATCAGCTTGTCAATTTCTACAAAAAAAAAGAGTACCTCTGGGATATCAATGTGATTTTCATTGAATGTATAAATCAGTCTGGGAGAGAACTGACATCTCAGGAATATTCTAACCCATAAATAAAAGATGTACCTTTCCATTGTTTAGGTGCTCATTAATTAACCTCACCATATTTATCTTTTGTTTTCAACATATAGGACATGCACAATTTTCATCAGATAAGTCCCTAGTATTTCATATTTTGATGCTGTTGAGATGGTGATATTTTTCATGTAGATTGTAGATTGTCTCAGTGTATAGGAAAAAAATTTGCTTTAAGAGGAGAATGGTCGATACCAAAGGCCAAGAGAGAGGGGCTGGATGGGTATAGGGATACTTAGTTAAACAGGAGGAATAAACTTTGAGATCTACTGCACAATATGGTGAGTATATCAAACACGAATGCACTTATATATTACAAAAATTACCTAAAGAGTTGATTTGAAATATTCTCATCATGTAAATACAGCCATATTAAGTGATGGATTTGTTAGTTAATTTGTTTATTCTACAAGGTAAGCATATATCAAGACATCATATTGTACTCCATAAATATATGTAAAGGCTGATTGTTAATTTAAAATAAAATGTTAAAATGTGACACAATCATTTTGTATTTTGTTCTGTCACCTTTCATCCTTACTTCACTCATTGGTTTGGGTTGTGTTTTTCTAGATTCCTTCAATTTTCCTGCATGGGCCATCATACCATCCTCAGATAAAGATGGTTTTATTTCCTAGCTTCCTCTTTCCTCCATGGTAGCCTTTTTCTGTTCTTTCTTTTTCTAAGCTTTGTCTTTTTTCTTGTTTTATTGTAGTGGCTAGAACATTTAGTAAAATACTAGAAAGACCTGAAATTCTTGTTTTGAGTTCTCAAATGTATTTTTGCTGTGTTTTTCATAGATATTCTCTTTGTGGTTAAGAAAATTCACACTGTATCTATTTAGCAGTTTTGTTGTTATTTTATTTTTTTAATTTATATTGAATTTGTGTCAAATATGCTTTCTTTGTTCATTAGTGATTAAATGGCTTTTCTCCTAGGTTGCTAATATTTGAATTATTTTGCTTAATTGTCAAATTCTAACCAACTTCCTGCTCCTGGATGAGCCCTACAGGTCATAGTGAATTGCTGTTTTTGCATATATTTGGGTTCTGTTTGCCAAAATTTTGCTTAGAAAACCTGTCTTTGCTCATAAAGGATATTTATCTATAGTTTCTTTTCTTTTTTTACTATTTTAAAGTCTCTTTCTAGTTTTGTTATTAGGCTACTGACTTCATAAAATAATTTGGTAATATTATGTCTTCCTTAATTTATGGATGCATTTGTATAAAATCACTACTTTTGAAAAAATTTGGTAAAATTAACATATGTTGGAATCAGAGCTTGAAGTCTCTTGTGGGAGTTTTTTAACTATGAATTAGATTTCTTTGATAGACATTAGTAGAATTTGCTTTAATTATGAATTCAATTTCTTTATTTTCTCATGTATTCATTTTTTTTTTCTTGAGTGAACTTTGACAACTTTATGTCTTTTCAAGAAATTTGTCTATTTTTCCTAAGGTGCCAAAATATTTTGCACAAATTTTCCTAATTTTTCATTATTATCATTTTAATTTTTACAGAAACTCTAGGAATGTTACAATTTGTCATTCCTCTTATTAATAATCTGTGTCTTCCCTCTGTTTCTCTGATTAGTCAGACTAAAAGTTTATCAGTTTTATCAATGCAAAGACTTAGCCTTTTGTTTCTTTGATTCTCTTCTACTACTCTTCTGTCTCCTGTTTTATTGATTTTCCTTTTTTCATATTTATCATTTCCTTTTTCTGTTTTATTGCTTTTCCTCTTTTGATATTTATTATTTCCTTTCTTCACTTATCTTGGTTTTATTTCTTCTTTTTCTAGTTTGTTAAAACGGAATTTGAGGTCATTCTTTTGAGATCTTTCTTCTTTTCTTTCTTTCCTTTTTTTTTTTTTTTTGCTGGAGCAAGGGGTATACCAGAGATTGAATTCAGGGTCACTGGACTACTAAGCCACATCCCCAGACCTATTTTGTATTATTCTTAGAGACAGGGTCTCATTGAGTTGCTTAGCCCCTCACTTTGCTGAGGCCGTCTTCAACTCAAACTCTCCATCCTCCTTCCTCAGCCTCCTGAGCTGCTGGGATTACAGGCATGCACCATAGTGCTTGGCTCCTTCTTTTAATAAAAGGAAAAAATGTTCAGGGTGTATCTTTGGTAGGAACTTGGAACGTTCTTCCAGAGTAACTCTACATGGATGCATGTGGTGGAAGCCCTCTGTCCATCTTAGGATCCCTTCTCCTTTCTCAGTCAAGTAGGAAGCTTATTCATCCAAGAATAGGGATGCCAAATGAAGTAAATTTAATGCTCTCTTTATTGAGTTCAGCTTTGCTTAATATTAAGATTGACAACCTCCACTTTATTAACCCCCTTTCCACTTTCTTGTTATATTTCTGATGTGCTTTTCATTTTTAAAATTTTAAAAATTTTTTTGTAATGTGATTTTTGAATAATTCTCATCTTCTTCCTGTAAAAGGGGAGATTGTAATATTAAGCTTATCATAATGGTCATTGTTTGGATCATTCTGCCATTTTACTTTTTCAACTTTAAAAAAACAGATATAGTTCTCCGGTGTCATGGACTAAATGTCTCATGTAGGAGTTGTAACTTAGATCTCAGACCATATTTCAGAACACTGGAATACTTTTGGAAAGGGAGAAAAGTAGAATGTTGAAATTTTGGCTGTTTCTATAAAATAAACCATTCTGCAAGTCTTTGCATGAGTATGTCATTTGAAAAGTACATTTGTTGTGTTATTTTTAGTATAATAATGTGTGAGCTGCTTATCTGATAATATCTCATTTCATACATGAGAAAACTGATGTGCAGTAAGATTAAATGAATTCTCAAAACCCGAATGAGATAGACATCATTACCCTATGTACATGTGTGATTAACAAGAATGAATTTATATCATGCACAACCATAGAAATGAAAATTTGTACCCCATATGTGTACAATGAATCAAAATGAAGTCTGTAAAATTAAAAAATAAACTAATAACAATAATTTCTTAAGGTAAAATAATAAGTTGAATTTGTCTTCATGCAATCATCAGAATAAATATCTTTCTTCCTATTAAAAAAAAGTTGTACATCAGGTATATTAAACAACTGGGATAGAATCCTCATTCTCCTTTTCAGCAATACTTGGCTCCTAAGCTTGTAAATCGCTTCATAAATAGATTTATTATTTCCTAGAATCAATCCAAAGAGCATCACATTGGCATAATATCAGCTTGCATAGAATTTACACTTACATGTAAATTCAGAAGACTAAATAAGTAGTCAATCAAGTACTTGTTATTAAGTTAGGAAGGAGGAGGAGAAATTCCCATGAAAGGATGTAGTAGTAACTTCTCCCCTTAGGAGTCGGTTTGTGAGGTGAACTCCACAGAACTTCACTGAAAAACAGACAAACTTCTGCTTGACTGGCACAGATGCACTCTGCAACGTGGCCATTTTCTTTCCTGAAATTTAAGATGCTAATGTGTCACAATTTATCTTGGAAATTGAGTACATGTGTCATCATAGAAGCTAGGTTATCATTATGATGCAAAAAAAAGTAGCACTTTGACATGTTCATCTTTCCTTAACAGCAGTCTTCTGGGTCCTTTCCTCACTGCCAGCAAACTGGGAAACAGCAAGGCACCTACACTGCAATACACATATCCTATTACTGCTCAGTGGCACATAGATATTTCATTAAAAAGAAAAGTTAAAAAGAATATTTAATCGTCAATGCATATATACTTTCCATTTAATATTCCTATTGGTTCCTAAAAACTGTTAAATTCATAAATAAGTATATTATTTTTTGATGTTTTTATAAGCATAATTTTTGAATTTCCTTTTTGGACTGGTCATTATTTGTGAAAAGAAATGCAACTCTTTGTTGTACATTGATTTTGTATCCTGAAACCTTATTGAATTGATTTGTTATTTCTAAGGTTGTGTGTGTGTGTGTGTGTGTGTGTGTGTGTGTTTGTGTAGTCTTTGGAACTTTCTACATATGAGAAATATGTCAGTGCAAATGGATATGATTGCTGATTTGTATTCATTTTATTTCTTTTTCTTCTCTGACTGTTCCTACTAGTACTTCCAGTACAAAGATGAATAGCTGTGACAAGAATAAGCATCTTTGCCTTGTACCCAATTTTAGAGTAGACTTTCACTCTTTCCCCTTTCATTATGATGTAAGCTCTGTGTTTTTCATGAATAGCCTTTATTGTGTTGAAGAACTTTCCTTCTACACCTAACTGTTGAGAGCTTTTATCAAGAAAGGATATTGAAAATTGTCACAAGCTTTTTCTGCATCAATTGACATGGTCATGTGGTTTTTATTTTTCATTTTGTTAACAGTATATCACACAAATTGACCTGACTATGTTAAAATTTCATATGCCAGGGATAAAGACTACTTAGGCATGATGTATAGACTTTTCTATGTTTTGTGGAATTCTGTTTGCTAATATTTTACTGAGGCTTTTTGCATCAGTGTTTATTAGAGACACTGGCTTATCATTTAATTTTCTTGTGATATATTTGTCTGACTTTAGTATCAAGGTGTTGGTAGCCTTGTATAAATTGTTTGGAAGTATTCCTTCTAGTTCTATTGGGGGGTGATTTTAGAAGGATTGGTATGTATTCATCTTTAAGTATCAGAATTCAACTGTGAAGCCCTCTGGTTGTGGCCTTTTCCTTGTGGGAAGGTGTTTCATTACTACTTCTGTGTCTGTATTTGTTATTGGTCTGTTAAAACATTCTGCTTCTTCCTGGCACAATCTTGGTAGGCTGATTTTTCTAAGAATTTGTACTTGAGATTTTTGTTGAATAAGTAGATTTTAGGTGTGCTCGACATGAAGAAAAAATGAATAACTGTGAGGTATAATGGGTGTATTAATTTGCTCGGCTTACTGTTTTTGAAGTTATTACTACCATATGACCCAGTGATCTTTCTTCTGGGCATTTACCCGAAGGAAATGAAATCACCACCTCTTAATGTTCAGCACCACATCTGTGTTCATTGCAGCATTATTCATAATAGCTAGTTCATGGAAACAACCTAAGTGTTCATCAACGCATGAGTGGGTAAAGAAACTATGGTATGCATATATATGGGATATTATTCAGCTCTAAAAAGCAATGAGATCTTGCCATTCACTTCAACATGAGAGTCTGAATGACATTTATGCTACGTTTAATAAGCCAGACACAGAAAGAAAATATTGCATTCTCTCACGTGTAGAATCTAAAAAGAATATTTCAAATATGAAGAGATAGAGAACAAATAGTGGTTACCAGAAGTAAGGTTGGAGGAAGAAAGTAAGAAGTTCTGGGTTTTATCATAAATGTTGAATTTGAACAACTATTTTTGTAGCTACTGAAAAAATTATATAGTTTTTCTATTTTATGATTATCAAAAACTCAAAGGGCAAGTGTCTCAGGAGGCTGAGGCAGGAGGATCTCAAGTTCAAGGCCACCCTTAGCAACTCAGTGAGGCCCTAAGAAACTCAGCAAGACTCTGTCTCTAAATAAAATACTTTTAAAAAGGGCTGGGGATGTGTGTATATGTACACCCACATACTGAAATGGTCTTGGATACTTGGGGTGAATTCAATTTAGGCATGATGCATTATCCTCCTCACACATTGTGAATTTAATTGGCTAATATTTGTGGAAATATGTATATATATTTTTCTCACAATGTCTTTGGTTTTGATACTTCCATAATTCTGCCTTCATAAAATGTGTTACAAAGGGATCCTTTATTTTCTGTTTTGTGAAAGACAGGCTATAGATTTGTATTTTGTCTTCATTAAATGCTTAATAAATTTATCTTTGATCCATCTACATTAGAAATTTTCCTTATTAGGAAGAGTTTTGACTATCAATGCCAGGTATTTATTGAAGATAGAACTACTCACAATATTTTTTTCTTCTTGAGTGAGGTGGTAATTGGTGGCTTTTAATGAATTGGCATATTTCATCTTAGCTATCAAATTCTTGTGCAGGAAAGGAGTCTGTCACATTGTCTTCCTATCTAATTAATGTCTGTGGCATTCCCCCATCATTCCTAAGATTGATTATCTTTGCTTCTTATGCTTTTTCAGCAACAATTTGCAAAGAAATGTCTTTTGGCTTCGTTGATTTTCTTTATTTTTTCTGATTTCTATGCCATTGAATTATGTGCTATCTTTACTATTTCCTTCCTTCTGTTTGGTTCAGGTTGCATTCACATTTCTGTTTCTTGTTTATTATGGTAAAGTTAGGTTCTGATGTATACTTATACCAATAAATGCCATAGATTCCCCTCTAAGTGCTACTTCAGATGAAGCACACCTATTTTATATGATACTTTTCGAACTCATTGTATTAAATGTCTTGAAGATTGCCTTATAACCTATATAGTATTTAGAAGTATGTTGTTTAACTTCCAAATTGTTGGAGATTTTACAGATATTTTTAATCTTCTACTTTAATTTCTTCTTAGAAAACATGCATTGTGTGATTTCTATCTTTTAAAATTTTCCCAAATTTTGTTGAATTATGATTTAGAAAAACAATTGCATAGGTTTAAGATGTTCAATGTGAGGCGTTAATATATGTAGACGATGTGAAAAGATTACCACAATCCCCTTACGCATCATTTTCGCTAGTTACCATTTTGTATGTGAATGTGTATGGGGGTGAGAAGGTTTGAAAATACTCTGGGCAAATTTCAAGTATTTAATACATTAGTATTAACAGTAGTCAATATACTTTGCATTTTGTGTCCACAATTTATCTTTTAAGTAAAAGGTTTTGCTCTTTGGCCATGTCCCTTTTCCCTCACCCCCAGGCCCAAGTAACCACTGTTCTACTCTGTTTCTATGAGTTTAATGTGTTTTAGATCCTAAATGTCAGTGAGGCCATGTAACGTTTGTGTTTCTATGCCTGTCTTATTTCACTTAGCATAATGTCCTCCAGATTCATTGATGTATTTGAAAATGGCAAGATTTCCTTCTTCTTTAAGGTTGAGTAACATTCCACTATGTGTGTGTATATGTGTGTGTGTGTGTGTGTGACATTTTACCAATATGATGAAAAAATCTTAGGTTGTTTCTTTCAAGTTTTTTGAGGTTAGTTTTATGTTCCATGATAAAGTCTATCATGGTGAATATTTATGTGCACTTGAGAAAATTAGTGTCTTTCTACTGCTGGGTGAAATGTTCTATAAATGTCAATCATAATATTGCACTTTTGTTGTTCAGGATTTGCATTTACTTAGTTATTACCTGTCTACTTTTTTCTGTAAATTATTGACAGAGAAATGATGGACTATCCAACTATATTTGTGGATTTGTTTGTACTTTAATCTTAGAGTTTTATAAATTTCTGCTTAATATAGTTTGATGTTCTGTCATTATAGGAATACATATATAGGATTCTTATTAGGTTAAAAAGTCCATATTTGGCCCCCTTGCTCTTATGTAATTTCCAGGTTATCTCTGGTAATACTTCTTCCTCCAAAATGTGCTTTGTCTGTTTCACTATTTGAAAGTTGTCTTAATTGTCAATAAGGTTAAGGAAGGAAGAAATTAACTAAAAATTAATTTGCCTGTTTTCTGTTGTTTAGTTTTGTTTTGTTTGTCTGTTGTAATGCTGTGCATTGAACCTAGAGCTTCACATTTGCCCAGCAAGCTTTCTACTACTGAGCTACATCCCAGACCTACATTTCCAGTTTTTAAGCAGAAGGTAGACAAAATATACAGGGCTCATGATTAGCCAACAAACATATTTTAATTTTAAATTAATATCAATGACAGAGAGGCTGCCTAGGGACCTTAGATACAGTGTCTGAGCTCCCAGCCTGCTGGCAGTATACACTACAGCTAGATGAGCAAGGCCATTTTGAAAACTTCAGCTCACTGGAACTCCAGCTGACCCCACATGAATCAGAATCATTAACTGGTCATGTTCACGCATTATGAAATACAACATATTCTTTCTTGAGTAAGCCACTGTGGGGTATGTATTATTCTGCAACATACAATCAAAGCAGGGTGGTAAAGTCAAATGAAATCATAGAATTGCCTTCTTAAAAACTCAAAGTGAGCCAATAGTTCCTATCAGCATCAAAAAAGTGCATAAAGACCATGTTATGAAATGAACTGAAAAATCTGAAGACAAGGAAATGAAGGGAACAATCTCACATGTCAAAACTTAGCTCCTAACCCAAAACTTACCCCAGAATTATAAATGGTAAACTTAAAAATTTCTGAAATTTTTTTTACCAATAAGATTATAATTATTTTTAAGACTAGAAAGGGGGCATTATTTTTATTTTCTTTTTCTACTATCGAGAAAGAATATGGATAACCTAGATGCCCTTCAATAGATGAATAGATAAAGAAACTGTGGTATATGTACACAATAGAATATTATTCAGCCATAAAGAATAATAATATTTTGGCATTTGCAGATAAATGGGTGGAATTGGAGAATATCATGCTACATGAAATAAGCCAAGCCCAGAAAAACCAAAGGCCAAATGTTTTCCTTGATAAATGGATGATGATATATAATGAGGGTGGGGGATGAGAGAAGAATGGAGGAACTTTAGGTTATGTAGAGGGAAATGAGATGGGGGGTATGAAAAATGGTGGAATGAGACAGACATCATTACCCTATGTACATATATGATTACATGAATGGTATGAATCTGCATTGTTCACAACCATAGAAATGGAAAGATGTACCCCATTTCTATACAATGAATCAAAATGCAGTCTGTAAAAATAAAAAAAAATAAAAAAAACATTTAAAAGGATAACAAAAGAAGCCATGAAATAAAGGTTGGAAAAAGTGAATTGAAAAATTGGAATCAGTCATCTCTGATGGAAACTTAGACTTCAAAAGTCTACATCAAAATAAAGTAACAAGTGGTTCAAGAAATTATTTTTTTCTGTGTCTATTACATATGGCCATGCATGTCAATTTTTAAGAAGCAGAGAGCAAGCAAAGCCAAATTTTTCCCAGAAATGCTATATTACTTATAGTTGAGTTCTCCTTATTTAAACCCCAAATGACTTCATACCACAGAAAAGGAGGTAGAACAAAACAAAATAAGGCCTTAATTTTTAGTCAAAATAGGAAGGCAACAAATATATGCTAGTGTACAGATGATGAAGAAAAACTATTTCACACTACACCCAATCAAGTGGAAGTCGTGGATACAGCAGCAGACATTAAGTCTGGAATTAAATGGGCAAACATAAAGGCAGGCTAGTCTGCAATAATGATAATATAAAATTATATAACAATATTATATAATAATTATATAATAGTGGTCAGTGAAATATGGAGAACAGTACATCATACAAAGAAAACATGGAGAACACTATCTGACAGTATATGTAATTCAACAAACAAAAAAATGTTTTTGCTTCACACCAGAGAATTATATAAGATCAAATCCCAGGTATTAAAAAATAACTGAAATTCAAAGATTGCTTATAACAAACTAACTGAATTTCCCTCCCTCCCCCAAAGCACTATTGAACTAACGAATAATTTAGAAACATATTTTTAAATTGCTGCTATGGAGAATAGCTTTAGATAATAGTATTAAAGACAGAGATTAATGTAATTAGCAAATGACTGTAAATAAGGACACCAAGGGTTTAATGGATATTTTCCCTCCCTCCCTTCCTTCCTTACTTCCTTTCCTTTCCTTTCCTTTCCTTTCTTTTTTCCTTCCTTCTTCCTTCCTTTCTCTTTCTCTCTTTCTTCTTTGTGGTTTGATGGTTTTCTGGGGTGGTATACTTTGAATCCTTTTTTATATTTTTTAGCTACAGTAGATTTCTTATTTATCATCAGCTTATAGAAAACACCTTACAGTTATACCAGACAATTTAAACTGATTACAATTTAACTTTAATTGTTTACAAAATCACTACACTTTTACTCCACCTAGTTTATGATTTTATTGTCAAAGTTGAGACCTTTTAAAAACTTGCATCCCTTGAAAATTATTACAGCTATAGTAGTTTTGATTTTTTTTATAATCTCCATTCTGGAGATATAATTGATTTATACACCACTATTACTGTATTAGAGCATTCTGAACTTAATATATATTTACTTAGAGCAGTGAGTATTTTCAGGTATTTCCATGCTACTCATTAAATGTCATTTTCTTTCAGCTTAAATAACTCTCTGTAGCATTTCTTATATGCCGGATCTAGTGGGGATGAAATTCCTCAGCTTTTATTTTCCTGGGAAACTTTTTATTTCTCCCTCATTTAGGAAGAACAGTTTTGCCAAATAAAGTTTTCTTGGCTGGTAGTTTTTTGGTTTGTTCTGTTTTTAAGACTTGAAATATATCATCCCACTCTCTCCAGGCCTACCGCATTTCTACTGAGATCTTCTGATAGACTTGAACTCCCTTTTACGTACTATTTTTAAATCTCTTGCTGTTTTTATAATTTTGTCTTTGATATTTGACAGCTTTATTCTAATTTGCCTTAGTGGACTCTTTTTGGGTTAAATCTGGACTTCCTATACCTGGATGTTCCATCTTTCCTCAGATTAAGTATAAACATAAGGCACTTCCTGTAGAAAACAATCTATAGAGCAACCAGAAGACAATGTACAAATGGCAGGAGCAATTCACTATTCATCAATTGCCACTTTGACTAGAAATGGATAACATTCTTCAATCAAAAGATACAGATTGAGTGAATGCATTTAGAAATGTGACCAACAATGTTCTTTATACAAGAAATTAATTTTACTAAAAGGGACAAACATAGAATGAAAATAAAGTGATGGAAAAGGTTATGCCATTAAAATGAAAACCAAGAGAGCAGATGAAACTACCCTTACATCAGACAAAGTAGACCTTAAGTCAAAAACTGTAAAGAGAGACAAAAAGACCATTAAATAATGATAAAGGGGTTCATTCACCAAATGAACATAGCAATTATATATATGATATATATATGTATATATATTATATATAATATAAGTATAATATATAAATATATATTATATATTTATATATATAATATATATACATATATATATCACCAACATTGAAGCACCTAACATATAAAGTAGCTATTAACTGATATAAATTTGTTTCTCTGTAAAGAGAGACAAAAAGGCCATTATATAATGATAAAGGGGTTCATTCACCAAATGAACATAGCAATTATATACATGACATATATATATGTATATATGTGTATACATATATATACACGTAATATATATACATATATATTATATATATACTATATATACAATATATATATATCACCAACATAAAAGCACCTAACATATAAAGTAGCTATTAACTGATGTAAATTGGTAGATAGCTGCAATACAATGGGAATAGGGGGCTTTAATGTCCACATTCAAGGATAAACAGATCACCTAGACATAAATCAGAAAAAAAACCTTGTACTTGAGGTATTTTTAGACTCAGAGGACCTTCTGCATATGTACAGAACACTCATCTAACAGCAGTTGAACATACACTTTTCTCAGGTATGCACAGACTGTTCTCCACAACAGATCATTCATTAGGCTGCAAAACAAGTTTTAACAAAAATGAAAGAATTGAAATCACATCTAGTGTCTTTTCCAATCACAATGACATGAAACTAAAGCAATACCAACTGAAGAAATCTTGGAGGGAGTTATGGATATGTGGAAGTTAACATGATTCTGAACAACCAATAGATCACTGAAGAAATCAAAAGGAAATCAGAAGGATATAGTCAGACAAAAATGGAAACACAGCATACCAAAACTTATGCAATGCAACAACAGCAGTCTTAAGGCAAAAGTTTAACCTGATTTGGTGGCATAGGCCTGTTATCCCAGCGACTCAGGAGGCTAAGGCAGGAGGATTGCAAATCCGAGGCCAGTCTCACCAATTTAGTGAAACCCTGTTTCAAAATAAAAAGTAAAAAGCACTGGGAATGTGTCTCAGTGGAAGACAATCTCTAATGCCAAAAACAAAACAAAACAAAGTTTATAGCAATAAATGTCTATATCAAAAAAGAAGAACTCAATCTATCAAACTTTAAGCAATTATAAAAAGAGAACAAAGTAAGACCAATGTTAAAGTTAGCAAAGGAAAGAAGCAAATAAGACATGTTTTAAAAACCAATAGGATAAATTAACAAAACTAAGTTTTTTTTGATAATATAAACAAAATTGACAAATTCATATCTCAACTAATTAAGAAAAAAATTAAAAATGCAAAAGCAGACATTCCACCATTACCAAAGAAATACAAAAAATGATAAGAAACTACTAGTAAAAATTACATTGGAACAGATGATAAGAAACTACTATAAACAATTTTATTGGAACAAATATTGAATAACTATCTAATAGTTTCCTAGGCACATGCAACTTAGGAAAACTGTTTCACGAAGAAACAGAAAATCTGCTGGGTATGGTAGTACACACCTGTAATCCCAGTAGCTCAGGAAGCTGAGGCAGCAGGATTGCAAGTTCAAAGCCAGCCTCAGAAACTTAGCAAGACCCTGAGCAACTTAGTGAGACCCTATCTCTAAATACAAATTAAAAAAATTTTTAAAAGAGGGAGCTGGAGATGTGGCTCAGTGGTTAAGTGTCCCTGGGTTTAATCCCAAAATCCAAAAAATAAAAAAAAATATAATATAAAATAAAATAAAATAAAATAAAATAAAATAAAATAAAATAAAGAGACATAGAAAATCTGAAAAGACCAATGATTTAGTCAGGGTGCTCCAAAGAGACAAAACAATGGGATGTACACAGAGAGAGAGATGAGAAAGGATTTATTAGGGAAAGTGACTCATTTCATTTTCAAGGCAGAGAAATCTCAAGATAGGCAGGCTGTCTGCAAGCTGGAGACCCAAGGCAGCCAGTAGCATGATTCAGTCCACGTCTAAAACCGTCAGAATCAGGGAAGTTGGTGGGATAGTGCTTAGCCTGAGGGTATAGGTCCATCTGAGAGCTGGGAGACCACCAATGTTGAGTCCCAGAGTGAAAAAGCCTGGAATTCTGATGTCTAACAACTGAGAGAGAGAGAGAGAGAGAGAGAGAGGAAAGAATTTACTCTCCTCCCTCTTATTCCATCAGAACCCCTAGTCAACTGGATGGTGCCTGTTGAGGACACAATGTTGTGCCACATTGAGGACAGATCCCATTCTGTTCACTGACCCACAGGCCCATCTCCTCTGGAAATCTCTTACAGAGACTCCTGGGGGAGCCCAGTCATTTCATTCAAATCCCAAATTACCAGGGTTTCCCTTTTAGCAAAGGCAGTTTGAGCTCAGTGCCTCTCAATCATTGAAATAATTAGCTGAATCATTGAAATAATTAATCATTAATAATTATTTCTCAATGAGTGAGAATTTTACCAACTATCTGAATATCTCTTAATTCAGTCAAGGTGACAACCCAAATTAACCAATATATACAAAAACTAGTAAGCAGACTGATTCGGTAACAAAAAATATCCCATCAAAGAATAGCCCAGGCTGGGCATGAGGTAGCATTATTTTGCCTACAATGCCAGTGGTTTGGGAGGCTGAGACAGGAGGATCATGAATTCAAACCCAGCCTCAGCAAAAATGAGGTGCTAAGCAACTCAGAGAGACCCTGTCTCTAATGAGATACAAAATAGGTCTGGGATGTGGCTCAGTTTCAGTGGCCGAGTGCCTCTGAATTCAATCCCTGGTACCTCCCTCCTCAAAAAAAAAAAAAAAAAAAAAGATGCCTAGAACTGTATGACTTCCAGCTCAGGAGACATTCCACTGACACATGACATGACAACCATTCAAGAGATCATAGAAGGCTTTTATGAACAACTATGTATCAACAGAATGGAAAGCTTAGAAGGAGTGGATAATATCTCTACACCTGTAATCTACCAATTTGAGTAATAAAAAATAGGATAGTTGAATAGACTAATACTGAGCAATGAGTTTGAATTGGTAATAAAAAGTCTCCCATCAAAGAAAAGCCCACAACCTTGTGGGGGTCATAGCTGAATTACAACATGAACTTTTAAAAACTTATACCATTCTTCTCTATTCTAAAAAGTTGAAGAGAATGGAATTCTTCCAAACTCAGTACATCAGACTAGCATTGCACAGATACTAAAACCAAACAAGGACACAAGAAGAGGGAAGAGAAGAATGAAGAAGGAAGAAAGAAGAAGAAAAGAAAATATAAGCCAGTGTCCCTGATAAAGCTATATGTGAAAGTCCTAAAAATACTCGTAGTCATATCCAACAACAAATAAAAAGGTTGCACTGTGATTGAGTAGGGTTATACCAGGTATGTGAGGATGGTTCACCATACACAAATCAGTAAATGTGATCCCTCACATTATCAGAATCAAGGACAAAAACATGATTTTTTTCAATAGATGTAGAAAGCATTTTAGAATGGAGGAAGGGTAGATAGCATAGAGGGACAGGAGGGGAGGGGTCGGGGTGGGGGGATGATAAAAACAGAATGTGTGACAGACATCATTGCCCTGTGTACATGTATGAATTCACAGATGGTGTGACTCTACTTTGTGTACAACCAGAGAAACAATAGCTGTACTCCATCTGTGTTCAATGAATCAAAATTAAATAAATAAAAAATAAATAAAAAAAATAAAAGGGGAAAAAAAAGTTCTCAACAGATCAGGTCAGAAGGAATGTACCTCACCACAATGAAGATCATATACGGCCAGCCCACAGCTAACTTTATAGTCAATAGTGAAAAATGAGAACTTCTCTTCGTAGATCAGGAGCAAGGTAGAATGTGCACTCTTACCGATTCTTCTCAACATAATACTAGAAATTCAAACCAGAGGAATTGGATACAAGAAGGAAATAAAAGGAAAGGAAAAACTAAAATTGTCACTGTTTTTAAACAACATGGTCTTACGTATAGAAAACCATAAAGACTCCACCAAAAAAATGTTGGAACTAATAATTGTTGGAATTAATTCAGTTAAGTTTTTGAATTCAAAATCAATGCACTATAATCAATAGCAATTTTATATCCTAACAGTGAACTACCTAAAAAAGAAATCAAGAGAAAAGTCCCATTTATGGTAGTTTCAAAAAATCAATAAAATAGGAATAAATTTAACCAAAAGGTAAAAAGAGTTCTAAATGAAACTACAAAACATCAATGAGGGAAACCAAAGAGGATATAAATAAATGAAAAGATATCCTGTATTCATGGATTGAAAGAATCAATATTAAAATGAATCAAAGCAATCTACAGAGTCAATGTAGTCATCATCAAAATATCAATGTCATTATTCAATGAAATAGAAAAAAAAAAACTCTTCTGAAATTTGTACAGAACCACAGAGGCCCCGGAATAGCCAAAAAAGTTTTAAAGAAGAAGACAAAGCTGGAGGCATCACACTTAAAGATATACTACAAAGCTATAGTAATTGACATAGCAGGCCTTTGCACAGAATCAGACACACAGACCAATGGAACAGAATAGAGTCTAGAAATAACCTCACACATAAACAAGCCACTGTTCCTTTTTGCCAAGAGAGCACGAACACAAAATGAGGAAATGCTGGGCATACTGGACCCTGGGAACATACAGAAGAATGAGACTAGACTCCTATTTCTCACCAATTATAAAGAGTTATTTAGAGTTGATACTCTAAATAGATTAAAGACTTAATTATAAGCTCCAAAAGTATGTGATTACTAGAAGAAAACAAGAGAAATTGTTCAGGACATCGGCACGGGCAAGGACCTTTTTAGATACAATCTCAAAAGTTCAAGTAATGAAAAAAAAATGGACAAATGGAATTACATTTAACTAAAAAGTTTCTACACTACAAAGGGCACAATCAACAGAGTAAAAACATAAATACAGAAAAGGAGAAAATATTTTCAAACTGTACATATGACAAGGGGTTGATGATATTCAGAGTACCCAGAAGATATAGGTACCCAAGCAACTCAATAAAAATAATAAATAATAATAATAATAATAAATTAAAACTCCACTTTAAAATTTAACTAAAAGCCAGGTATAGTAATTCACGTGTGTGGTCTTAGCTATTCAGGAGGTGGAATGGCAAGGGGTTTGTGTGTGAATCCTCTCTTGAGCTTTCAAGCAACATAGTGAGAGCCTGTCTTAAAAAAATGTACTAAATATCTGAATAGATATTTTCAGCATGATTGGCACCAATAATCATCAGGGAACTTTTATACATTGCTAATGAGAATGTAAATTAACATAGCCATGTGGATCCTGTTTATATGTAGAGTCTGAAAAAGTTGATCTCATAGAAGTTGAGAGTGAAAGAGTGGTTATCAGAGACTCGGGAAGGGAAGGTGAGGTGGGGAAGGCTTGATCAACAAACAGGCTGCTATCATTAGCTAGGAGGAATAATATCTCCTATCATGTATAAAAATCAACTCCAAATTGATTAAAGACTTATGTATAAGACTTGAAATTGTAGAAGTAGAAAACAATAGGGAGTGACTCCATGACATTGGTCTAGACTATGAATGCGGAGGGGTTGAATCTGAAAGTGCAGGCAACAAAGGAAAAACTAGAAGAGACTGAAGACTCCAAACACAAACTAATGATAAGGAGAGAGAAATGTTACCCTAATTCAATTAGTACATATTATACCTACATATTGAAATACCACATTGTATCCCATAAATATGTATAATTATTATATGTTAATAAAAAATGTTTAAATGTTAAAGGAGATGGAAACATTCCTATTTTCATGGGATCATTATTCCCCCAAGATCTGGAATCAACCTGAGTGCTCATCAATGGATTAAGGCATAAACAAAACGTGCTACATCTATTCAATGGAATGCTGTTCAGCCCTTAAAGAAAGAAACAAGGGGGGAAATTCTTTCATTTGCAACAACATAGATCACCTAGAGGTCATTTTGCAAATGAGATAAATTGGTCAAAGAAAGATAAATATTGCATGATCTCAATCTCACTTATATGTGGAAATCAAACAGGTCAAGCTCAGAGGAGTAGTAAGATGTCAGTCACCAAACACTGGAGGTTGGGAAGGGGCGTGGAGAGATATTAGTTGAAGATCGCAAAGCTTTAGCTTAACAGGAACAATAAGTTTATGAGATCAATTGCACAGCAGTATCACAATAGTTAATAGATTGCATTTCAGAATAGATAAGAGTAAATTTCAAATTTTTCACCAAAAAAAAAGGCAAAATAATAATGTTGTTTTGATTTAACAATTCCTTATTATGTACAGATATCAGAATATCATATTGTACCCCCAAGTGTATATAACTATGATTTGTCAAAAATAATGTTAATAAGTAAATAAATTTAAAATGAAAGAGTATTAACTAAGGTGCTGATTTTCCTTGTTGTTTGAATATTATTTTTAATAACAACAAAACTTGGCTGCATACCTAGGCCCATTCCCAGGTCATTCCTAATTTTTTTTTGAAAAATGTATGGAAAACAGTTTACTCAGTCAAATTAACTTCTTATAATTATGATTTATTATTATCATTATTATTATCATCATCATCATCATTTTGGTAGTAAAAAGGATCTAATCTGAAAACAAAAATGAACTCAACAGAAATAGAAGAGGACTGTTGAATCTGTTAATTAGTTAGAAACATTCCATTAGTTAGAGGCAGTTCCCAGCTCTACCATCCAATGTCAGAACAGAAAAAAAATCTAAGCTTGGAGTATTTTAGGAGAGTTCACCTTCCTGGTAAGAAGGCTATTATCATGTTAAGTGAGGAGAAATCTGCAGTTAATCTGAGTGTTAGCAGACTGCCCCAAACTACCTTGTTGGCACAGGATACCTTGGCCAAAGAGCTTGTCAGAGTTTTGTCCAGTTCCCGGTGCTTTGCCGCCACCTTGTGGGGAAATAGTACCACATGGGTTCTTTATGTTGAAGTTCTTTACAGTGTCTGTAGCAAATCAAGGAAGTGTCTTATAAGTTATATTAAGATGCTAGTTTGTATTATAACTCATAAAAGATAAGGATTTTATTTTATTTTCATTGGTTCTTTATAATTATACATGATGATAGAATATACTATAACATCATTATAAAAGCATAAAATAGAATTTGTTCTACTTCAGTCCCCAGTCCTCCCCCTTCCCCTTCCTCCCTCCACTCTTTTATCTTCTCTCTACTCTACTGTCTTTTCTGACAAAGTTTTTTTCTTAATTAGTGTCTTCTGGATGCACATGATGGTGAGAGTCACTGTGGTGTATTCATATATGTACACAGGAAAGTAAGGTCAGATTCATTCCACTGACTTTCCCTATCCTTTCCTACTTCCTTCCTTTCATTCCCTTTTGTGTACTCCTATCATGTTACTTCTATTATTTTAATTTTTTTGGAGTGGTCGGTGGGAAATTTCTACCATATTCAACCTTTCACGTTTTGGGACTGGCTTCTTTCACTTAGCATGATAGTCTCCAGTTCCATCCATATAGCAACAAATGCCATAAAGTCATTCTTCTTTATGACTAATACTCCATTGTTCATTGTGTGTGTGTGTGTGTGCATGCGTGCATGTATTTATATATATATACATATATATGTATATGTATATATATATGCATGCAGTACATACGCATAGCTTTAAAAAAGAATAAAATCATGGCATTTGCCAGAAAACACCAGGAGGTGACTATCAGAACTAAGACTACAAAGGGAGAACTCCCTTTATGCATTCAGGCATAGGAGATCTGGGGAGGTTATTTGGTTGCACAAAAAGGAGGGAGTCCTGCACTACTTGCATGCTGACTCCTTTCCCTCTTCAGAAATGGCTGGGTGCAGTGTCGCATGCCTGTCATCCCAGGGGCTCGGGAGGCTGAGGCAGGAGGATGTGGAATTCAAAACCAGCCTCAGCAAAAGTGAGGCACTAGAAAAGAAAGCATTGTCTGCTGTAATAAAAAACATTCCACAGTATAAACAGTAACCATTCCACTTATCACAGCTTGGTTGAGTTTAAATTTGGGTTTAAAAGGTCCAAGATGACTGCAGTTTACAAAAATGGGCAGAGTGGAAAGTTGCAAACTTCATGTGCTTCTGGATATCAAGATTTGTTTTCAAACAATAGTCACAGTTGAAAACACGCTGCTGGTTCCAGTTGTCTTTGAGAATAAAGGGGAAAAAAAAAACTTCAGATGCAATGGTTTTGTGTAGCATCTTGTCTATCATGTTCTGTAAATACTGGAGAAGCTTTGACCAATTTGACTTAGAGATGGAATGTAACTTTGCTTACAAAAATTGCTATTAAACTCCTGCTTAAGGTGTTCTAATTTTCTGTGAGCACACTAAGTGAAACATAGATGTGAATAAAATGTAAAAGAAAAAAAAGAAAAAAAGTGAGGCACTAGGCAATTCAGTGAGACCCTGTCTCTAAATAAAATACAAAGTAGGGTTGGGGATGTGACTCAGTGGTCTAATGCCCCTAAGTTCAATCCCTGGCACCCAACCGCAAAATGTCTACCTAAAAATGACAGAAAAATTTGGTTATCAAAGTCTTTTTTTACCTTATGTGTAACATACGTAAATAAGCACTTTATTATCCACTAAAAAGACTATGATTATTGCAAAATTATAGACATGTTCTTTGGAATTCTTAGAAAAAGAATAGTGACATTGTATTTTAGAGTAGACTTTAGAAGATACTAGAGGAAAAGGAGAGTATAGTGTCATAGTAAGGATGTCTTCCCCTTTGAGACAATGTGGTATAAGAGACAACTTATATGTATTCTTACCTCACATAAGAATAGAATACCAGACTAAATATGTGAAACAACAACACAAAACCATCAGACATTGCAGGACACTGATTCCTGAGCACTGAAATAATAAATAAATTCACTCTGTGACTGGCCTTCATTTCTGATTCTAGGATCAGCAAAGAGGAACTCAGATGGAGCAACCTTGACTTGATGATGCAAGACTCAGAGGAGAGACCAAAGTGACTAGCATTTGCAGGTTCTCAGCACAGGAGAGCTGCCTTAAAGGGTCAACAGATTACCATTGGTGCATGTGTGAGAAAATCAACCAGAGTCAAGAAAGAATCACCAGAGACAATTAGAGTAACAGAGCCCAGATCTCATGAAAGGTTGGTGATGATGCCTATTTGAGATGAAAAATTCACTGGGTAACATTAATACAAAATTATTTATTGCACACAAAAATATTTGTGAACATGCAAGTAGAGTAAGAGCATTGGGAAACAAGCCTGCCCGGAGTTCTTGGTGTTCCTACACAGCCCAGGACTTGGAGCAATGGAAGTTGGTGAGCTATTTTCAGAGAATATCTCCTTTTCCCCAGAGTTATTTGCTCCTCATTTTCTCAAAATAAAAGACTGAAGGTGATGAATGGAAATTTTCTTTTCACTGGAGCCTTGCATTGTTCATGTATCCAGAGGCTGATCAAAACCTTACAGAGCATGGAGAAGCAGAATAGCTGCTTCCTGAACAGAGTGAGCTGCTTGAAGGAAGAGTGTACATTAGTGCATAGTAGTCCATGTTGGGAGGATGGGTGTACACATGTGGGTGCAGAAGAAACATAACTGAGAGAAAAATGTTTCTATCTTTCAGATGTTAAAATGTGTCTAAAGAATTTAAGAAAAATGACCAAGGGGACATTCATAAGTTCCAACAACATAGGCTTCCTTCCATGGAGATGAGTGGTGCTGGTCAAGATACAGTGTTGTTGATCTGTGTCGAACATGCCTCTGCCTTGGGGCTGAATCTAAACATGAGGAGGCTTAATGAGCAGTTGGCAGAAGCTAGGCAACAGGAATTGACCAAGCAGAGCACAATGCTCCATAGCTCTTATTGTTAATTTTATATACCAAAGAACTACAGAAGAAAAATTGTCACATTCCAGAAAAGACAACCCAGAGGCTTTACACACAATACTTCACTGTTCACAGAACTTTGGAGAGCTGATTAATCCCAATGGTTGTATTTGACCTATGGCTCAATTATTCCATTTATTCTACTTCTGAAATTTGAGATGCACATCAAATAAGACTTTCAGAAAAGTTGTATTTATTTATTTATTTATTTATTTATTTATTTGAAGTGATGGAGTTGGAATCCTTGGCCTCCAGCATACTGGGCAAGCACTCTACCTAGAGCTACATATCCAGCTCAGAAAAGTTTATTAGGGAAAATATGGAAGACAGTGAATCAATGAGAGGAGTGGCCCAAGGATGGAACCTCAAGATATCTGTTGCAAGCTCAGCAGAGGTAGCTCCCCTCACCAATGTGAGGAGAGATAAGGCAGGGATGAGGTTGAAGAGGATGGCTGTGACGGACAGAAGAGGTTATGTTCTTTCATATCAGATTCCACTTAGCACCTTCCATCGTGGTAAAACTTTATTCTTCCCCGAGATTTCCTAAGAATTACAATAAACATTTCAATAGTAGAATGTCAAAGCCGCAAAAATAATTTAAAACATTATCTAGCTCTTGTTTTATATTTGAGACATTAAGATTCAGAGTATAACAGGAATTGACTACAGTCAAAAGCCAAATTATTAGATTTCCTACCCAGTCATATTTCCATGATTCTAAGATGCAACTGTTAAAGGTTATTACGACATATGCTACAGTGTTTTTGAAAATAAGCTATTAAATCAGGTCTGAATTTGTGATGTGTGAAGCATACCAGCCCTCACCTATTTGGTCCAAATTCTCATTCTCTGGTTGAATTACTCATGAGTGGGATGACCTGGGGTTTGCACATTTCTGTCATTGCCCCTCTACAAAATTACAAAATGTTGGGATGAAGTCTCCAGTCTGATGCCATATAAGGAAAGTTTTTGCCCCTTCAAAATGCCCTGGCTCATGTAGGCATCAAATCTGAAACCATTGTGACGTGAGATTTCAGAGTCTAGTCACAGACTTCATGTCATGTAAATCCAAAACTCTGAATAGTGAATCAAGGATGAAGGACCCAAATGTTGAAGTAACCTCATCCTAGTTTAGAGTTTCAGACACATAAGAGGTGGAAGAAATCTGAGAGAAGCCAAAATTCTAATTTGTCTTAAAATCACAGAATTTGGGAACTTGAAGGGATATCTAAGAACTCAATTAGAAATTGATCAACCACCATATAGAAACAGAAAGAACCAGTTCAGTACAATGTGTCTGCTTTCTACTCCAGTGGGCTGTCTAGTAGCACATGTCCTTCTGAGTGGAGGCTGATTGCTATCTGTAGAAACTGGAGAAAATCCCTGGCGTCATGCTGGGGTACTTAAAAAGAAAGGTAGATGATAATTACTATGAATGAGCGTAACCATAGTTTTCTTATTCCCAAGAAGTACTCACAAGCTCTCAAGACATAAGATGCAGGGATTGTCATAGGTTACAAAATTGGTGCCACAGATGGGTTGTTTTAAGTCAGGGCAGGGGTCTGGGTTTTCTGTGAACCAACTCAAGTCCACTTTCTTATAAGGACATTTGATCTGAAATTGAGTTGTAAAGAATGATACAATCAGAGTCATGATCAGACAGGTGCATCACATTTGGACATTATTAGGAAAATATAAGCATAGTCATTACCATATTCCAGTCTCAGAAAGAACTCTCACAGGCTCCATTTGCATGAGCAATAGAACTAGAAGCTATGCATATTCCACTAAATAGCCACACGGTGCCCTTGTTGTTATGATCTCCTTGGTAATTGAAAATATAAGTCTGGTATGCTCTAATGGGGTGGGGGAAGTGGATAAATGAAGAATGTATCTGGGAAATTGATCTCTCTCAGTCTCCTTTATACCCATATTATTAGACTATGAAATATTTTTAGCGATTTTCTATGCCACTCAGCTAAGGAAACTGAAGCCCAATAATAGAAAAGACATTTCACAAAAACCATGTGTCTTAATTTAAAATATTTATCAAATTTTATCCACTTTGAGAACTTTCAATGCTGTCTTCTATCTCAGAGTTCTGAAATGTGACCACATTTAAAATAAGTACCCTCATTTTGTAGGGAAACCTGAAAACAAAAGAAGCAGCATTCTCAACAGGGGCTGGAACCCATGTGTAATTACTTGCAGGGGAAGTTCTTCCCTGGATAGCTTGGAGCTTGGGGCTCTATAGGTACTATGAGATTGGTATAGATAAAGCACCACAGATATAATGTGGAGAGAGGAATGGGCTGGGATATTAGAGACAAAGGAGTAATGTTTGAGCTCAGAAGTTCTTCTCCTTGATCCAATACCATCATCATGGCAAGGCCACCACCACTAACTTATCCCTCTACTTCCTCTATCTCCATTTCCTATAGTTCCAGCATCTAAATATCAGATGAATACTTTTATTCACTTGATTAAAATTCTTTCATTGCACCTCATTTTTCTTGGGGAAAAAAAACAACTTTCTTATTAGAGTCTGAACAGTTCCATGTGATCTAAATTCTCCCAACTCTTACAACTTTCTCTTATACCACGTTGTTCTTTTGCCTTTCAGTTAGCTATTTTTTTTTCCAGTTGTGCCTTAGTCTTCTAGCTTGTCCTGACCATCTAACCAAGCATATTTTTGCCTCAGTGTAACATGATTCTGCCTTTAGATCTATTGTGGTTATAATGCTCTTCCTCAGAACTATTCCTTAAATTATTCTCATATTTCTTGTCATGCCTTTATTCAGTTTATAATGAGCATTTGTTTAATTAGTCAACGAGTTGCACAACTAATTACATCCCCAAAGGAATGTTTAAGGTTTGTGTCTGATTAAACTAACCATTGTGTATGTGTGTGTCCAGCACGTATATTGGCATTTAGTATTGCTCCATCAATATTCACTAGGTGAATACATGAGGTGTAAAATAGTTCATAGTTCAATCTGAATATAGATTCATCAGTAAAGATAGCATCAATCTCTATAAATACAGCTTCATTTTTTCTTTTCTTTTTTATCTATTATAATACTTTATTTCAACTAGAAGGTACAATCTCTCAGGGGTTTTATAGTTTTTTTTTTTTTTTTTTTTCTTTTTTTTTTTTTAAACCAAAAATGGAG
>JAJEJO010001796.1:188707-214340 GCA_020662805.1 Glaucomys volans
CCCCGCATTATGCATCATCATTCATTTATCAGAGAGACTATTCAGCCTTTGGATTTTTGGGATTGGCTAATCTCACTTAGCATAACAGTCTCCAACATCATCCATTTGCCTACAAATGCCATAATTTTATTCTTCTTTATGGCTGAATAATATTCCATTGTGTATATATACCACAGTTTCTTTATCCATTCATCTATTGAAGGGCATCTAGATTGGTTCCACAATCTAGCTATTTTTTCTTTCTCTTTGGAGAAAGAGAAATTCATGAGGCGAGGGGTCCCCACTGACTGCTTGAACTGTAATATCTGCCTCTCACCCCTTTACTTCAGTCACACAGGTGCCTGAAGTGGAGTGTCCCCTCCGGTATCTACCTGGGTGCTTCTGGGTAGCACCTTTCAGGCCTCAGGTTAGATGTCCCATGACAGAAAGGCTTTCACCAATCACTTTATGTGGCATCTCTATCCCCAATTAATATTCTCTATCTTACCATTCTGTTTCTTCTATTCAAAGAAGTTAGTATCTTCTCTGTTTTTCCTGCCCATTTTTAAGCTTCAGGAGTCAAAGGAATATATCAGTTTTTTTTCAGCATGATATCAATTCAGATAATTAATCAATATTTCTTAAGAAAATTGAGTAAATTTATTATTATTAACAGATGACTGGGCAAGAGCAGGTATTCTACTGCAAGCAGTCTTCTGAAGAGAGTAAATCTAGAACTGAACTCTGTGAGATGAGAATATGAATTCTGGACAAATTCTGCCTATACTTTGCCTTCTGATCAGCTCTATGCTCTGATCCACGTGTCTTTGAAGTTCAAGCTGACCTCAAAATTATTTTTCTCATCAGCCAACTCATGGCTGATCTTTAAAAGAAGAAATATAGTTAAATTCAATGGATATAATGTTTAAATTGCAAATACTTTAAAAATGAAATATAGTGATGCAAATTTCTGCCAAAATAAAAAATAATCTTGCATTTATCTTTTCCCTCACATATCATGCACACACTTGTCTCACAATGCATGTAGTGTTCAGAGGGGCGGGCAAAAAAGGAAAAGTCATCTGGAGTTTGCTCTCATAAGTTGCAAACATAATTTGAGGTCAAATTCAAAGGTTTTACTCTTCTACGTGTTCCTCCATCCATACTCCAATGTGTTTCCTCTATTCACAACCTGCTTAGCCATCACTTGAGCATCTAAAGACATTTATTTAGGCGCATTCACTTCAGGTGCTCCCTATACCATACCGTGAGCTCCTTGAGAGCAGGAACCTTGGTAATGCCCTAGTCTATGGGCTCTTAAAACCTGTTACCCCTGTCACACCCTGCCAATTGTTGGCTCTCATAAACTTTCTCAGGCACTACAGAGAGTTTATTGGTATACATATGAACAAACTGATTTGGTTCCCAGTTTGGATCGCTCTGCTTTGGTCTCCTATACCAGCAGTGTACCCACCAGCCTCAAATGAAGAGACCTTGAAGAATGTCATGGATAACCTTGCTGCTGTAAAGTTCCAAATAGCAATTCAAAGGATTAAAATGAAAAACCTTCAGATTAAATCCCAGTTCTGGGAAATCTAATGGACTCTTACCTTAATAATTCCATGAGGTGGCCACCAATGTCGAGGTCCTGAAACTAGAGAATGCATGAAATAGTTACAGAATCTAGTTCCTGGTGATCACAGCTTACTCTGTTGGCAGAATTGTTCTGATATTTTACAAAGGAAGCTTTAAATAATTGAAAACACTATTTCATTTATACATGTATTCATTCATTAAAAAATGTGGAATAGAACTTGTTCTGTGAATAATCACCACCACTCCCATAAAGGATGCCAACCCAAAACACCAAAGTTTTTATTGGTTCTTTTTTTTTTTTTTTTGGTACAAGGGATTGAACCCAGGGGCACTCCACCACTGAGCTACATCCCTAGCCCTATTTTGTATCTTATTTAGAGGGAGGGTCTCAGTGAGTTACTTAGCACCCTGCTATGTTGCTGAGGCTGGCTTTGAACTTGCGATCCTCCTGCCTCAGGCTCCCTAGCCACTGGGATTACAGGTATGTGCCACGGTGTATGGCATGTTTGTTTTTTAACTAATACTAATTAGCCTGTACTTGAGGGATTCAGAGCAGATAGCCAATATAGGAAAGAAATAAGATATGCTGCAACTCTGTGATCTTTTGACTGATTTTAGATATGTGAAAAACTGAGTTCTTAATCCTTGAGACTAAATATCTTTATGATTTCATTCCTCTTCATGACATCATGATACCCTTGAAAACATGGTGAAGCGTTATCAAAAGTTCTGGATTTCTGAGATGTGCCTTGGTGTAGGCATATTGCTATTCACTTCTACATGTTACCTTACTGAATTACCCAAGCCTCCTTATCCCTGTGAGTTAGGTCTCAAAATCTGCATGCAGTAGACAGGAAAACCAAGGTGACTGCCCATTGACCCAGAGCCTTTTGGTCTAGCCTCTATTTTCTCTATTCTCTCTCTCTCTCTCTCTCTCTCTCTCTCTCTTTCTCCCCCCCTCCCTCTCTTTCTCTGTCTTTCTCTCTCTTTCTCTCTGTATGTATATATATGTAAATGTTATATACATACACACAAATATATCATATACAATACTTATATATGTAAATGATCCAATTAAACAATTTTTAATTTAAAGTTTTACCTTTCAGATTACAATTTGACAAAGCTTACAAATCAACCTTACATTCTTGCCAGGATCTGTCAAAGTACTCACCTAAAGTTGATACAAACTGAATCCAAATGAAGAACAAAAGAGAGCAGAGTACCAAGAAAGATTTGCCCATTTTCCTCTTGGCCTGTTCTTGGACTGGTGCTCTGAGATATTGCCTCAGTCTGTAACGCTCTGTTATAATCACCTAAGTGAAGATAATCAGAATATTACAGCTATTGAAATAAACAGCCCTCTTCAGTTAGTCCATTGTCTTTGTAGCACACTACATTTGGAAATCATATTCCATCCTTTCTCAGGAACAAAGCTGAGGAAATGAGAAACCTTGATTAACCATCAAAAAGACCAAGAGATTGAAAGCATAGAGCTCAAGGATAGACTTGTGAATGTTCAATCAACAAGTAAATCGGAAGGCACTCTGCACAATTGTATTATTGTAGTGTGGCAGTAATTTAGATGTCTTAAATGCAACTCCTTACCAGGAGTTTCACCCACATTCATTTTTTTGAGAGAATACCAAAAAAATGTGACCACTACAGACTTCTAGATAACAGTGCCTCCACAGAGGAAATAGGTCTGTATTTGTTCGTAGCTCTTTGGATCAAAACAAAGATTCCTGGCATTGCAGGTAAGGTGGGTTGTGTTGAGAATCTTCTGATTTGAATGCTAAACTCTTAGGACATCCTAAGAAGCTATAGAGGAAGGAAAACCATTCTGTGCCATCTCATGTCTGTTTTAATCCAGACACAGAGAAGGAGAGGAAAGTGAGTAAATTTTCCCTTAGGATCAATTTCCCCTATAGCAGCATTTCTGTTCTCAGACAAAGGGATGTGCACATCCTGGGGTCTGACCAAGACCACCCTTAGTTCTCTCTGTAACCCTAGTCCTGCGACAGTGACCTGGTTCTCCCTGAGTCTTTTAGATCTCTGCTCTGCAATAGGTGTCAGAAGGTAATTTATATAAACTCTTTGCTGACATGCTCTGGTGGGATATGGGTTATTTAAAACATTACAGTTTCTCCATAAAACTCCATTCCCCAGAATGGTTGGAAGTTTCTGGAACAATGTCCTGTACTGCCAACTCTGCCTCTCTGAGACAATCATGGACTTGTTAAGCATGCCCATATTTCATTCTGAAATCCTCTCTAGATTCCTATAGGAATGAAGCACCAACAGAAACAGCTAGAAATCTAAAGCACCAAGCCAAAAGACTCTTTCTCTCCCCATCCCTCATGCAACAGCTGACCCACCTTACAAAGAAGAGAAAAGCCAGAGGAAAGTAGGTCCCCATTGTGACTAGTGCTGCCCCTTTAAGCTGCATGTCTTAGAGCCTCAGGAGAGGACAGAGTAGCTTCTTAGGAGAGCCAAGGCACTGAGGCATCATGTGCTGCTCTGAACAGGCCCTGGGAGGTCCACCGTTCACCTTGAATCAGGTAAAACCTTAGCAGGGGGTGTTGAGGAAGACTTGAGGCGATGAGAACAGATCACTGGCAAAGGCTGCCCTTAGTAGGCAAGCCAAGAGATGAGGCAATCTAACTGTGAAGGAGCATGCCCAGTCAGAATGAGCTCAGCAGGAAATCATTATGTGCTCTACAACAGTAACTAGTGCCTTTAATCAGAATGAAAAAGGTGTGGAAACACTGTGGCAAAGAAGGCTGGGATAGGAATTTGCTCTGATGCATGAAATCCTTGGTTGTTGTTTGCAGTGGGTGTAGCCTTGCTCCTATAGCAATTCTGAGCCTTTGCGACTTTAACAGGGAGGGCACATTATCGTAGCTGAGTGTCTCTTGTCACTTCTGACCTCTGCCTTCCTTTCTGTAAAGACCAAATTTTATTTTGTAATGGAAACACATGTTCACTTAGAAAATTTGGAAAATAGAAATATAAAAAAATAAATAAAATGATACAGTCTTATAAATCAGAGATCAATGTTAAATATATGTTGAATTATATTTTTCCAATTTAAAAATATATGCGTATACACATATAGACATGCTTTTACATATATTAATTATACTTATTATTCAATTTTTGCTGATTTGGGTAATTACAATTTTTCATCATTATTAAAATACTGGATAACAGATTTCTTATATCAGTGTATCTCTTTTTTAAATACCTTTTTATAGGTATTTAATAAATACCTATAAATGAACCTACTGGAGACTTTCAGAAAAAACCTGGGCACTTTAAATATGAAAAAGGGAGTTGTCCTTAACTTGTGGGCTTCATACCTGAAATCTAATGTGGGATATTTTGAAGACATCCTGTCATATTCCTGAGTGACTCATTTGTTCCCCAGTGCAGGTAGGAAGAGATACTCTACTGTGGATTGCAGATTCTGGATGCAGAAACAGAAAATCTGCCCATGTTCTGTCAACTTGGAAAGTAATTTCTTTCCTCAGAACCACAGAATTTTCCCATCTGTACTACATGGTAATCAGATGTTCTATAAGGTGTTCTTAATTGAGCTAACATTTAAATAGCATAGAAAGCTAGCTGACTCAGATTAGCCACCAGGAAATAACTAAGAAGTCCTTAGAGCAAGACCCTGACAGTAAGCTCACCCAGGCCTCACCTTCTTCTTCCCTCAGGATTTATGTACCATTTCAGACTTCCTTGCTTCTCTCCACTTCTCCTTGGGACAACAAATTCAGTCCATAATAGTTATAGAACGTCTAAGTGCAAGGGCTCTGGCATCTAACTCTTAGTAAGGGTCCACAACTAACTCAGTACACACTCCTTTGCTGTGTCCTGATCAGCATGCATCTGAACAGAGGGCCTCACTTTTCCACCCGTTGTACCTGATGTAAATGGGTGATAAGCACATGTGCATACATCCATATTCACAATTGCCACATAAAAGCTTTACCTTTGAAACAGCGGAGCAAATAATTTTGTTTTCAACTTGCAGATTGCAATTCTTCATTGATTGTAAGATTTATTCCACAACTCCTTAAAATAAACTACAATAAAATGAAATAGACTATAGAATAGGAATTGTAATGCAGCTTGAATTGTGTGTGTATGTGTATATGTCTCAAAGTAGTGAAGTAAAACACCTTTTTGAAAGAAAACAGTCAATCACAGTTTTAAAATCCCTCAAGTAAACCTTTAAATTCCCTAGAAGAACAAAAATTTTCTATCTGAAATCTGTACACTCTTCTAAGGAGAAAGTAAGTTTATGTTCATTCCTCAACTCCTTAAGGAGACTAAAATTCTCTCCTGAAAGCTCTTTTAAAAAATACCTTTATTTTATTTATTTTTATGTGGTACTGAGGATTGAATCCAGTGTCTCATGCGTGCTAGGCAAGTGTTCTACCACTGAGCTCTTCAGAAGAAAAGAAATTTATTTACTTTCAAGTTTTCAGAGAAGCCCTTCCAGACATACTAAAATAAAACAAAACAAAATAATACCCTTACACAGACTCTCTGTCAGTTTTATTTTCAATGCTTTGGAAATGACCATTTCAGTGAGGACTTAAATAAGAATCCTTGCTCTCCCCAGGCTTCAAACTGAAGGATAAAGGGAAATAATTGAATTGTCTCTTATCATTTGTTTTGCCTACTATTGGCAGCAATGCTGTATTGAATCTCGTTCTCTATTTTCTCATCCCATAGCAGTCCCCATGTGTACCAGCTTGGATGTTGCTTGCGTCCAAGAAAACTAATGTCCATGAAGGCAGAACAGTGGGTGGTAAATAGCAATCACCCACACTGAGCATCAGCCTTTCTTCTCCTTGCTCTCTGGAGCATGGACCTCTTCTGTCTCACTAAGACCAGTCACCAGCCTAGCCTCTGGGTCCCTGCAAAGGAATAGCTGATGCATATGTATTCACAAGGCGTGTGCAGATCACTAGGTGTATGGAAGCTTGTAGCACCTAGGAGAATGCCCTTGACTCTATGCAATGTTTGAACAAACATGGTGACACTGACTTCTCCAACTTTTGGTTTCACTGTTTCCATTTGTCCAAAACATTCTTTCTGTGCCTATGTTGAAATCTTTTACCACATCCAGTCTTGCAGCTATTTTTTTTTTCAGGTATGAAAACTTTTATTTCCACACATTGCCATAAGTTAGCATCAATGACAAATTGTACCTAAAATATCTTATTCTCAGTTGATGAACATATTTCATTATTTCTATGGTCCTGGGCCATGGATTCTTAATTGTAGAAACTTGATGATGGACACATGAATATAATTATGAATGTATTTTCTCTACTTCTGTATACATTAAAAATTTTTCATAATAAATTTTGGTTCTGTTTGTATGATATTGTGTAGAACTACATAAATGGTATTTATAAAAACTAGTTTCTTATCAAGTCAAAACTGAATCTTCTAAAACATAAAACTGAAACTTCATTGAATTGTCATTACTTTTGGAAGCGGCCACTGTGTTGCACTTTCTGTGACTCCACTGGCCTGGAAGCCTTGACTCTCACATGCAAATGCTATCCTATCTCACTTTACCAAAGAGTTCTGAAGCTTAATCAAATAATATTTATTATAAACAAGAGAGAGAAAGGGCAAAGCCCAGTGCATTATACCCTTTTAAGTAAGAGTTGCCCTGTTTGCGGTGTTTTGAAGTCTGTATTAGTCAGAATTCTCTAAAGGAACAGAATCAACAGGAAGTATGATTATAAAAAGAGGATTTTATTAGATTGGCTTACAGGACCAGAAGCTGGATAGTCCACAATGACCATCTGCAACTGGAGACCTAGAAGAACCAGCAACTGTGCAGTCTGAGATGCAGAAGTCCCAGAACAAGAAAGACCAACAGTGCTATCCTAGTCCAAGACCAACACTTCTGGAAACTACCTGGAGAATCACTGGTAGAATCCACTTTGGAAGAGTGAAGAAGTGAGAGTCCAATATCCTCAAATGATCAAAGCAGCAATCAAGAACCCATTCAAGAAGAGCTGAGCTTGCATCTGCTTGCATCTGTGTCCTTGTTCTTCCAATTTTATTTCATCCTATTGGGCAGTGCTGCCCACACTTAAGGAGGGGCTCCACTTCAGTTCACTATCCACATTCCAATTATTCCTAGATACGCCCTCATTGACACACCCAGAAGCCTCTTAACCATTGGTATCTCTTAATCCAATCAAGTTGACAATTCAAATTAACCATTACAGTTTCCTACCATTAAAACATCAGAGGAGGCCAAAGGGAAGCTAATTGAGGGGCAAGGAGAGGGCTGGATGGAGAAAGGAGCTTTCTAAGACCCCAGTCCTGAAGAGAACTTGCTATTGCACGTGGTTGAAAATTTTCAGAAGGACTAGAAAATTGAAGAAAAGATGGAGAAAACACATGAAGAAAGAAGATCTGTTTCTATGAGTATTCACTCTGTCTGCTGCTTAGCAGAGATTTGGCATTTTACCACAGTGAATTCTAAATACTGCTAAGTTCACTAGACATTCTTCAAAGTCCTCAAGATGCAGCCAAGTCCAAATCTCTCTTTTTCAAATTGTGGCCAAAAAAAAAAAAAAATGATGTGAGATTTACACTTTTAACAAACTGTTCAGGGTACATTACAGTACTGTTAACTATAAGCACAACATTCCACCATAGATCTCCAGAGCTTTTTTATTTTGATTGACTGAAACTCTCTACCCATCAAGCAACCACCCCATCTTCCCCTGCTCACAGTTTCTACCCCCATTCTACATTCTATTTCTATGAATTCAACTGCTTTAGATTCCTCATATCGGTGGAAACATGCAGTGTTTGGCATATTTCACTTAGCATATTGTCCTCAAGGAGCATCCATGTTGTGACATATGACATTTTCATAAGTGATATTCAATTGCATGTATATTTGCACCACATTTTCTTTATCTATTCATCTGTGTGTGGACATTTAGGCAGTTTTTACTTTTTGACTATTGTGAATAATAATATTTAACTGCATATCACAGTTAAATTATCTCTTTTAGATGGACATTGTTACCCTAGATGCATGTATGATTGTAAGAATGGTGTGACTCCATCATGTCTAACCAGAGAAATGAAAAGTTGTGCTCCATTTATGTGCAATGAGTCAAAGTACAGTCTGCTGTCATGTATAACTAATTAGAAGAAATAATTTAAAAAATTATCTCTTTGAGATCCTGATTTCATTTCTTTTGATCATGTACCCAGGAGTGGGACTGCTGGATCATAGTGTAGTTTCATTTTTCAGTTTTCTTTTTTTCTTTTTTTTTTTTTTTTTTTTGGTATACCAGAGATTGAACCCAGGGGTACTTCATCTCTGAGCCTCATTCCCAGCCTTTTTATTTTTTATTTAGAGACAGGGTCTTGGGGCCTTGCTAAGTTGTTGAGCTGGCTTTGAACTTGGAATTCTCTTGTCTCATCTTCTCAAACCACAGGGATTATAGGCATGCACCACTGGGCCCATCCCATTTTTAATTTTTTGAAGAACCTCCATTCTACCATGATTGCTTCATATTACATTCCCATGAATAGTACACAGGGTTCCAACTTCTACACACTCTTGAAATTTGCCTTTTGTTTTTCAATAATATCTGTCCTATCAGGTTTGAAGTGACTCTTATGGCAGCAGTCCACTCTTCTGAGTGCACAGGAATGACCTCTGTGTGGAGAAAGAAATGGAATTTTCTTTTGGATTCTTCAGCATCAATGAAGGACCTAAGAAAATATCCTTTGTGACCTCAAAGTGTCAATAGCTCATTTTAGAGACCTTGATAATAGCAGTTCTGGCAACATTGTCACCTGACATTCTTGGAGAAAAGTGGTTGCAGAGATGAGAACTTAATAGATGGCAACTTGTCATTTTATTATAGTCTCCCTGAATTTCTTTCACGTAAGTCAAAGTATTAGAATTCACGTTACATCACTAATCCCATTGCTATGTGCTGCAAGGGTACTTCCTTCTGCCACATATTCTGCATTTATGAAATTGAACAGAAGTGAGTATTTCTTTATCTAATGAACAATTTTCTGAGATTACCGAATATAATTTACATTCCTTTTAGTCTGAAAACACAGTCTGATAGACAATATCATTTGAAAAAGTATAGAACTGAGTCTTATGAGGCTAGAGGGAGAGGTACAAGAACGGAACTTCGTAAACCATTTACCAGCGTTTGTATGTGCAGAAAATTGCATTCTCTGGAGATTCCTTAGAAAACTTGGAATGGATCCACCATTTGACCCTGCTATCCCACTCCTTGGCTTATACCCAAAGGACTTAAAATCAGATTGCCTCAGTGATGCAGCCACATCAATGTTCATAGCTGCTCAATTCACAATAGCTAGATTATGGAATCAACCTAGATGCCCTTCAGTAGATGAATGGATAAAGAAACTGTGGTATATATACACAATGGAATATTACTCAGCCATAAAGAAGAATAAAATTATGGTATTTGTAGGTAAATGGATGATGTTGGAAACTGTTATGCTAAGTGAGATCAGCCAATCCCAAAAATCCAAAAGCCAAATGGTCTCTCTGATATATGAATGATGATGCATAATGTGGGGGGGAAAGATGGCAAGAATGGAGGAAAGATAGCTAGCATAGAGGGAAGGGAGGGGTGGGGGTGGGTGGGGGGTAAAATTAATAACAGAATGTGTGACAGATACCATTGCCCTGTGTACATGCATGAACGCACAGATGGTGTGACTCTACTTTGTGTACAACCAGTGAAACAATAGCTGTACTCTATTTGTGTTCAATGAATCAATAAGTAAATAAAAAAATAAATAAAAAAAAAGAAAATTGCATTCTCATCAGAGTCAATATCCTTGTATATTAAAAGATCTTGGGAAAATTATCTGTTTCTTTAGCTGTCAGTTCAGTATTTTATCAACTGGAAATAAAGTTCTTTTCTTGAATGAGATCTTTATCAACTACATATTATATATTCAGCTAACAAAAACAATTAATTCGTTGAAAGTAAGCACAACATTATTTACAAAAACACACCTCACCACATATTTTTCTGGGCTCATGCTGCTCTTTGCATTCTTTTACTGCAACTTCTGCTAATGTTTCTGAGAAACAGTTCATGAATGCAGGCTTCCTCAGCAGGGGAGGTGAGTTTATTCTATAAATATGTATTTCATGTAGCTAGTTTGTTTCCAGAAATTCCAAATTTGCACCAGGGAGGGAATGTAGAATTCTTTGAAAAATAATACTCCTCCCTCTTCCTTATAAGCTTTATGTTATTGACCAGAACTGAACCCATCTGTCCTAAAATAACTCTCTTTTAAAGCACCTATGTTAAATGTCTGAATCTATCCAACCACTTTTAAAGAGAAATTGCTCCATACTTAATATTGTTCTAGGCATTGGGATATAGACAAGAATATTAAGCACTTTTCTTGAAAAGTCAGTGTGGTGACAAAGATAGATTCATAAATAAGCAACTACTCAATAGTGACAACTGATAGTATGGGTGTTAAAGGAACGTAAAATTGCAATATATAATTCACATTCAAATGGGGAAAAGATAGTGGAAAGTTTCTAGAGTAAAAACTGTGTCTAGGAAAGAGGTAAGAAAAATTAGTCCAGAGTTTGGAGGGTTGGGCCTTGCACAATGGAAGGAATCAAAGAAGGAAGAAGACCAGGGTGAATAAAGGAGGTGGTGTTGGACACACACACACACACACACACACACACACACACGACAAATGGGTAGGAGATGACATGTGGGAACAAGTTCAAGAAAATCATTACACTGCAGAAGGGAAGGAGGGCAACACAGTGTTGAAGCTTGAGGTGAACAGAGGCCTTGCTTGTCAGGAAGAGTTTGAAGTCCATCTTGGGAATTATAGAAGCTACTTAAAGCTTTGAAGTATAATACCTGGCACTTATCTGTAATTGAGTCTTTCTCTAATCATTCTTTGTGCTTGATAAATTATTTATAGTCATATTGTTTAGATAGCACTTTCATTTCAATAGGGATCCCTCAAAAGAGATCTGTGTGCCAGGAAAGTGTCAGGGAAGAAATAAGGCATTTAGTTTTCTTTATTTTCTAGAAATTTAAGATATCATGCATCACTGGTAAAAATCCAGAGGGAATGTTATTTGAGGACACATTTAGAATCTCACTGGGTAAGATATGAGAACTTCCTTGGTCAGGGTCAACCAAGAACATCACAAAGCATGGCAGAGAGAGAATAATGTATTATTTGGCTTGGGCTGCGGTAACAAAACACCTTATTTGGGTAGCTCAAACCACAGGAATTTACTTTCTTATACTTCTGGACACAAAAAGTCCAGGATCAGGGAGACAGTAGCAAATTCAGATTTTGGCAGGAGCTTTTCCTGACTGGTAGCTAGTTTCTGTGTACTCACATGACCTTTCTTCGTCACACCAGGGTCTCAGTTTTTAAACTCGTTTAACCTGAATTACTTCTCTAATGGCCTCCTTCCTAATTACAGTCACATTGGGGTTCCAGTTTCAACCTTTAAATTTTTAAGGAACATAATTCAGTCCGTAACATAACACATCAGATTGGGGAACACATGCAAGCCTAACCCTGTGCTTCTCTCAGTTTTAAGCACATGTTAAGTATTCATAAATGTCAAATTTTATTGTTTTCTACTATCACTATTCTAGAATAAGAAGAGTTCTTAGTGTTTAAGGGAATGGAGGGGGGCAAAGAGAAAATGATTTACCAAAACTCATTACTGAGTTGGTCTACACCCCAGAAACTAGAGACCCACAGATCAAATCTAACCCATCACTTTCTTCTTTAAATACAGCTGTGTATCCCTTTTCTATCATGCTTAGGACCAGGAGGGTTTTAGATTTTGGATGTTTTTGGATTTGAGAATATTTTCCTATATATGCACATAAATAGGAAACATTAAATTTAAGGTATTGATATATATTATATGCACAAACATAAATTTATATATACATATGTAAGTATAGGCATACATACATATGCAAATATTCTCTCTATATTATATGTATATATACATAATATACATAAACATAAATATGTATGCAGTTGAGTGCATATAAAAATATATTTATAAAGAGAGAGAGAAGCAGAGAGAGAGAGATATCTTGGGGATAATACTTAAGCCTCAACACTAAATTCATTTATGTTTCATACATAGTTTGTACACGTAAGCCAAAGGCAATTTTATGCAACATTTTAAATGATTTTATGCATGACACAGTTTCATAGTGTGAACTTTTCCATTTGTTGCATCATATCACTGCTCAAAAATTTGGGGATTTTGAAGCTTTTAGGATCTCAGATTTTTGCATTAGCTATGCTCAACTTGTATAGTTTTATTAGAACAGAGCTGGATTTATTTACATAACAAAAATGCCAAAATTATTTGCATTTATGTATACAATACCAGCATTTGTTGCTACATCCTTTGGAGGGAAGGAATCTTCTGTTCTCACATGGTGAGAAAGAGACAGGTAAGCAAGTGAATACTATGAATACTATATGAATAGTATGTGAAGTTTCTTTCACAAGGGTTTTAATCCCATTCATAAATGGAGGAGCCCTTGGGAACTACTTGGCTGTTATGGTTGAGATATGATGTCCCCCAAAAGCTGATGTGTAGGACAATGCACTTCTTTCTCTAAAGAAAGGTTAGAGGTGAAATGATTGGGTTATGAGAACTTTAACCTAATCAGTGCATTAATCCACAGATATGGATTAACTGGGTGGTGACTGCAGGTAGGTAGGGGGGTGGGTCACTAGAAGCATGCTTTGGAGGTTTATATTTTGTCCTTGGTGAGCAGAGTTCTCTTTGTTTCCTAATTGCTATATCCTGAACTACTTTCCTCTACCATGCCCTTCTGCCTTGATGTTCTGCTTCACCTTGAGCCCAGAGGAATGGTGTTGGCTATCTATGGACTGAGACCTTGTCTGAAACTGTGAGTACCAAATAAACTTTTCCTACTCTTAAAAAAAAAAAGTATTGCATAGTTGTGACAAAGGCTATACCTTCTATAAAAATCAAAATATTTTCTAACTGGCTCCTTATAGAAAAATTTTCCAACCATACTCTACACAGGTAGTCTCTTTGGGTGTTTCTGAAGAAAGGCAGACTCCAGGAGAGTTCCTAATATGAGAAAATAAAAAGATTGAAAGGGATTGATTTCTGAAAATCCATATTCTGAAGAAGTCTAAAATATCAATTATAGAGAGAAGCAGAAGTCTGTGCTATGGCAGGGAGGAGGGAGTAGAAAGTTTTGCTTTCTTTGGATTGATCTCAGAATCCTTTGTCATATCTGGAATTTAGAATTTTGAGTCTAGTTTGTGAAGCTTTGTGGAGATGGGTCTGCTTTCCATTTGCCTCCAAATCAGAATGTAACTCAAGAGGTAGCTCCAAGATTTGTTTTAATGACATTTAATGCAGCTAACTTTTGTTGTGACCAATTTGATGTAGATGGCATTTTCATGCACCTCTAGTTTGTGTGTTCAAAAAGAGATCAACTTAAGGTCTTTTTAAAATCCCAAATTATGTGTTCAGCACATTCACACTCTTAACCCTGATCCTTAGACTCACTCTACCCTCAACTTTATCTTCCTTTGCTCCTACCCTATTCCTGACCTATTCATCTCCACCTTGCTCCTGTCACCCTGAGGTCCCTGGGCTGCCCTGTCTCTCATTCTATCCAGACCCCATTGCCTCCACCCCACTCTGTCTCTAAGCCATACTCCTTCCCTGGGATCTAGGATGATTGCCAGGGGTTGGTTAATTCTTGAGAGTGGAATAAAAAAGTTTTGTACATACTACAAAGAAGAATAAGAGAAATGTAAAGGGTTTCTTGTTTAGATAGCAGTAACATATTAAAAAATGATGTAACAAAACATCTACTCCTCAAAAAACTTACTTTCTCAGTCACGAAAAGAGTTTCTAGATTTCCTAGAGCAGGAAGGGGATGCAGTCTCATATACCATAGAATCTTTAAACCAAATCCTGGAATTGCCAAAGAAAACACTTCCAATATTGTTTTCTCATTTTTTTTCTGAAATAACACCATATTTTTCATACTTGAAAAATGATTAATAGTTCTTTCTTTTTTCTTAATAACAACACAGAAAAAAAAACAACATAGGGATTGATGGGATTTCATTGTTACAAAGATCATAAAATCCTATTATAATTGGCCTAGTGAAGACTTAACTTAGAAAATAAAAAGGAGAGGAAAATGTATAAAATTAACTCTTCAAATCCAAATAGGTCAGTGACACCAGGCAGAGTTTGGTGACTAAGAATGCCTTGGGCCATGAAGGGTTGTCCAAGTTTTCTTTCTCTGGAATATGTTTGCCACCAGCCAAGAATCTTCGGTTGAACCAGGCTGCTAGGTAGACCATTAACCAAGTTCTTAGAATGAGAGAGTTTTCAGCATGGAGGCAGGAGTCCACACGCCATTTCATTCCACCAGTAATTAATGCTTGGTTCCTCCTTTCCTCATTTCCTATGCCTGTTAGCTCACAGTAGAGTAGCTATTATGTAACGTTGTGACCCCTGTCCAGATATAGCCATGGAGTCCTTGGACTGTGGTTGGTCCAAAGAGAGATGTACTTAAAATTGAAAAGTTTACATTAGTTACATTAGTAGCTATGATAAGTGGGATTACCTAAAATACATTATTAAAATTAAATTTACCCATTTCTTTTGTAGCTACTAGAAAATTTAAAATCATGGATGTAGCTTGTACTGTTTTATTGGAGAGTGTTACTCTGGAAACTTGCACATATTGGTAATCATTTCCTTAGTCTTTCCCAGATTATGGGTACAAAGCCCCCATGCACAGAATTGTCAAGAGGAAACATGGCTGGGTATGAGAAATTGCTGGTCTGTTCATTGGATGGGCTCACATAACTGAGAGACAGTTATGCTAGTCATGAAAATACAGGAGCTACATAGGAGGACCAGTGTTGTAATAGGTAGCTTTATATACTGCTGGATGCCTAGAGGTCCACACTGCCTTATCTCCCACCTAGGCACTCCCGACCAACTACAATAGCAACTTGAACATAAAGAAAATGAGTATTCAGTCCACCAATGAGTTTATTTGCAAGATAAAAGAGTAGAATTTATCCAGCTTCTATAAAAAAAGGTTCCTTTTATCTAGACAGTGACAAAGAAATCCCAAAAAGGGTGTTCTGCTGAGTCTACTTTTATTAAACGGGCGGTTGGACAGACAACATTGTGATCAGGGCATTTTCAGAGCACAGACTGGGCGGGGATTTCTGTGTGCTCTCAGACCACAGTGTCTAGGAGGAAAGAGATGGAAAAGACTGAAAATCAGTGAGTCCAATCCCAACAGCTCTGTATTGTTTTCCATAGTAAATAAGAAGAACTCTGAAGCATTCTTTGTATATACAGATGACGAAGGTAGACGGTTCAGAATTAGGGTATCCTATTCCCTTGTTGTATCCACCAATCCTTGAATCATTTGTCCTGGAAGAGAAGATGGGAAGGTCAGAAGACAGAACTCAGGGACGCTGCAGAGAAGTGGGCTCTATACTCAGCTGTACTTTCATCAAAGATTCATGCACTCTGTTAAGAATTAACAATTGAAGGTTACTTTCACATTTTACCCAATGTTTTTCTATGAGCATTGTTTGAGCAGGTAGCATGAGGTAGACACAGAAATGAACATGGCTTAACTCTGATCTTGATTACATGTGACCTTCATGGAAAAAGAATGAGTCATTAATACCATTTCGTAGATGAGGAAATTGGGTTTCAGATCCTAGTGGCTTACTAAATTCTAAGATTAGGTCATCATGAATCCAATGCCTGTGATAGTAATGCTTTTCTATTACAGTTTCTTTTAAGCCTTTAGAATATAATCAGTTGTAGTATTTTCCTGGCTCACCTATGTTTTCAAACATTGTTGAAATCAATATTTAAAATATTAATCAAAATTTTAAAATCTTTTAAAAGGGGATGAAGGCCTGAAAATTTCCTTCCATATAACTGCACACCATCAATTACTACCATCATGGCAAGAGCAGTTGAGTCATTCTGAACTCAACCATCCATTTCAGTGCCTACATCAGCTCAACAAGCTTCCCTTTGGTTTGAAAGGGATAAGCAATGGTCTTTTCAAAGCCTTGACAGTCTGTCATAAAGTTGAGAATAGCTATTTATTCATCTCACAAAATTATATTTGTATTTTCCTTAATGTGATTACCATTTGGGTACCATAAATGGGTCGGGGTCCAACACTGCTCTGATGACTATCATGGCTGTGTAACCCCTGGAAGTTGGAACCTATTGCCTGATATAGCAAATCTGAAATAATGTCTTCTCTAGAGCCACTGTATTTTAGAATCTCCTGATGACTAAGGCATCATGGCAAGGAGCAAATTATGAGATCAGAAGACATACATTGGACTCAAGATTTGCACTGAGTAACTTGCATAAATGATAGAATTTCTCCCAGGCTGGATTTCTACAAGATGGGGAAGGTGATGATTCCTGCCCTAATCACAAGACCAGTATGAAAACACAAAAGGAAAATGTACATACAACTCTAAAGATCTACATATATCTTAGTAGTCACTGTATAATAGAAAGTACTACTTAGATAGTAAGCAACTGTATGGATTTCAGGATCCTCAATCTACTTTTTGAGAAGTTGTCACTGCCTGGCATCATTCCATTCTTGGGATGCCTGACTCTCTTGGAGGATCTTCCACCCAGCAATAAAGCTCAAGCAATAGGTTCTAACCTCCAGGATACACCACTATAATAATCATCAGTACAATGTTGGGACATGCCCATATGTACCACCTGTACCCAAGATCACCCTAAATCACACAGAGGGAAATGAAACTGCATCCATGACCAGGACACCTTCTAGTATAACCATTTGTTTCACCAACTAACCCTGTCATTAATAATGCCTGCTATGGAACTCTAGGGAAAAGAAAATACCCAGAAATGAGAGGAAGCAACTCCTTTCCAAAGTCCTGTATGCCGACCCCTGGCAAAGATTCTTCATTATTTGAAGAAATATATCTTATTAGTGTAACCTTAAGGCAAGTTCCACCTGAAGTAGTTTTTGTCAAGTCACCTACACAGAATGCCTGTTATAGGAAGGTGTGGTCTATCTGACTGGAATAAAGATAATTTCCACCTCTTTGTTTTGCGATATGTGCAAGAAGGTATGTTTGTGAGGAAGGAGAACAGTATATTCTGTCAATAAAATGGGATTCAAACCACCAAGAATTTATATATGGAATGTAATAGCAAATAACACAGGAACTAGAGCAAAAGTTTCAGTCTTCTCTTTTATGGGTGTGTAAAGGTCCAACACAGGTAATTGCCTGTCAAGTTACGTGAGAAATAGATGTTTCCTGGTTCTCAGTCTACTCTATTCTGCCTTCCCACTGCTGTTGTGAGATCAGAAATCCCTAGATTATACTCCAAGTATTCCCACGTTCCCAAATAATGGCAATAGGGCTTCATTTAGTATTGCTTGCAAATCTAGAAGAATATTTTCAACTCCATTATTGCTAAAGCTTTTTGTGGCAGTGGAATGAAGTAAAGTCCATTAGAAATAATAAATTTTTTAAATATAGTTTGATTTTTTATTTTGTTTGATGTAAATATTAAGTATAATCATATTAAAATTTAATGAGTTAAAATAATCTATTTATTTACATTAAATAAGCACTATGCCAGGGTCTTTTTCTAAATTCATACTAGGACTCTAAGTTCAAATTGGGTCTTAGGTATAATAATGATAGTGATCATAATAATAAAAGTTGCTATTAGTTTTTTAGATGTTGTGCCAAGAGTCTTAAGGTCAGTGCTTAGTGACTATTTTCAACAGTTCATTGAGATCTTTGGCTTAGAGTATTTATATGATTCACCAAAGGTATCATGCATGAAAAACATTAAAAACTGTCATTTGAACCCATATTTATCTTATAACAAAATATTTTCTCTTATTTGAAAATTTCTTTTTCCAGGTTACAAATCATTTTGCTTGGGGATGAAACTTTTCAAATAAAATTACTATGGAGACTAACAAAGACAATCATGTGTGTTAAAATATCCTTGTAAGGATTTAAATGAAATAGGGCAACTTTCAATGTTTGGAAGTAATATGTGAGGATGTGAGCATTACATAGAAATGGTTTCAATCCATCTCCTGGTCTCTACTTCATCTTTTTATTGTGGATTACAGAGAATAAAAACTATCCTGCAAAAGGTAATATTAGATTGGAGACATTGCTCATAAAAATCTATTAAGAAGTCAAGTAATGAGTCTAAAACATAAACTGCTGTTATTATCCCCACATATTTCAGTAATTATTTAATTATCTTCACAGTAAAAATGCGACCAATTCTGGGGTCACCTGACCTAATGTCACTTTTCAGACCTGAGAGATTTCCATCACCCAGAGCAAGAGGACAAAGGCAGACCAGTTGCTTCAAACACCATGAGCAGGAAGGCTCGGGTACTCACAGATATTACTCGTGTTCTCAGGTGTTTCTGGTTCGCTGCTTTCCTTACACTTCCCTTTACTGCGAATGTGTGTGTTAGTCTGATGCATCCTAAAATAGAACAGAGGAAGACTGAAGAATGTTGCAATGACATATAAATAAGGATCAACGTGGGTAAAACTGAACATCAAAAACTGAAATTAGGAGGAAGGCCTGGGATCAAAATGCAACCATTCTCCAGGGTTCATCATCCACATTCAGTCTCTCTTGCTCCAGATTTATCCTCTAGCCCTGAACATAACCTGTCACATTTCATCCACTAATACTCACAGAATTTCAGAATGTTGGACATCATCTACTCTGCAAATCACTATTTTGTAGATGGGAAAATCAGATCCCAGAGAGAAGGCTGACTATATTAAATCATGCGCCACCATGCCCGGCAGACTTTGGCTTTTCTATCCTATGCCACTTTGGACTTATACTGCAGTCCAAGTACTACTCTGGGCAAACAAGGTCCAGGATGTGAGGAAGAAACTCCTTAATAATCTCATTTTCAATCGTAGAAATTATTTGAATTCACATTTATTTTCTTTTGAATGAAATAACTCATAAAATAAAAAGTCACTTATGTGTTTTTGGAACTATATGTAGTTCCTGTAATATGATTCAGGTCACAGAAAATCTAACAAGACACAATCAAACAGTCTGTACCTTATCATTTGAAATGACCTCAAAAGAGTAAGAATTTTAATGCCTTTAACTCAAGAAATATGAATCAAACAAATCCAAACATGGACTTATTTGCCTCTGGTGTTGGAAACTGGTTGTCTATCAAGGCAGTACAATTTGTCTTTGGATATTGTTCATGTTGAAATTTCTCCCTTACAATTTCTCTAACACCACTGAACAAAAATTGACCCCTCTTGCCTAGGATAACCTGAATCTTCTCTTCTCTATAATATATATCCCCAGCCTCTTTTTACCAAACAATACATCCTGAGGCATGCTTTATTAATATTTTCATCATATAAGTTTCCAACTCTAAATCTCCCTTGAGTAGAGGATCACTTTTTATGGGCCTATAAAGGTAATGCAAAGTTTGATAAAATTATACTGATAATTTAAGTCCTGACACTTGTAATAAAAAAGGAATTTAAGGACTTAGAGATTGGATGCACAGTATGTATATACAGCAATTCAATTCCTAGATTACTGTATTCACTCCTTAAACAAGGCTTTAAGTCTATCAAATTCCGTAAGGTTCATGGATGGATTCTAAGTCACTCTAACTCATTCTAAGTTACGCATGCAAATTTCTCATGTCACATCATTATTTTTGTATTCTTAAAAGCAGTAACTTTTTTATATTACCAAGGGAATCCTTGCTTCTACAAAGTTTTATTGAGCTACTTCTTTGGATACAACAGCAGTACAGTGATAAAGTAATTTAAAAAACTATTTAGATCCAAATCAACAAGGCTAAGATGCTGTCTAATGTACATCCTAGCTTTTTGATTTTTAATAAATTACCTGAACTCTCTGAACCTCTCTGTACAAAGATGGCAATACCACTTCATAGCAGGTTACAAGGACTCATTGACTGCATGTGAAGGTGCCCTATCTTATCATACCTTACATATAGTTCCAAAAACACATAAGTGACTTTTTATTTTATGAGTTATTTCATTCAAAAGAAAATAAATGCAAATTCAAATAATTTCTACGATTGAAAATGAGATTATCAAGGAGTTTCTTCCTCATATCCTGGACCTTGTTTGCCCAGAGTAGTACTTGGACTGCAGTATAAGTCCAAAGTGGCATAGGATAGAAAAGCCAAAGTCTGCCGGGCGTGGTGGCGCACGCCTGTAATCCAAGCGACTTGGGAGGCTGAGGCAGGAAGATCATGAGTTCAAAGCCAGCCTCAGCAACTTAGCGAGGTCCTAAGCAACTCAGTGAGACCCTATCTCTAAATAAAATACAAAATAGGGCTGGGGATGTGGCTCAGTGGCCGAGTGTCCCTGAGTTCAATCCCTGGTTCCACAAAAAAAAAAAAAAAAAAAAAAAAGAAAAGCCAAAGTCTGTCACCATGCTTTCACTGAAAACTGGTCAAATGGAGCAAAGCTAAAACCAATAATGAAAGCAATAAAATAGATCCCTTGGAGTCAACCTAAAATAAAAATATTTTCATAACTGATAATTACTCTCAATAACCTGTGAAGTCAGCTGTTTAGAGAACTGTCTCCACTTTTTCAATGAAGAAATCAAGGGAATGATGAGGTAATTTGGACACATGTACAGTTATAAATTAGAATAGACATAGATATCATTATGCCATTGGTTCTGGGTGTTTTTTGTTTGTTTGTTTTATTTTTGTTTCTGTTTTGTTTTGGTTTAGTTTGGTTTGGTTCTGGGGATTGAACCCAAGGGTATTTAACCATATCTCAATCCTACTATCTATCATCTATCTATCTATCTATCTATCTATCTATCTATCTATTTATATTTTGAGACAGGGTCTCACTAAACTTCTTAGGGTCTCACTAAGTTGCTGAGGCTGGCTTTGAACTTGAGGTCCTCCTGCCTCATCTTTTTGAGCCATTGGGATTACAGGTGAGCACCATGACTCCTGGCATGTTTTGTACTTTCTTTTGCATGGTACCACTTCCTTCAAGAAGAAGGCTCACAGAAGATGGGAAGTCAGTGACTGTCTCGCAGTCACAGGACTGTTGAGACATCATAGGTGAGGCTGACTCTATACAGCAGCGGTTCTCCACTGCTCTTCTTAGACATGTGCAAGATGGATGATGTTCATGCTCCCATGAGCATACATGGGCTTGTAGAGGAGCTCTGTAATGGCTGTAACCAAACCCCTGTTTTTTTCTCTTCTACTCAGTAAAGTATATAACAATATAGGTAAGCAGTTATACTAAAGAAATAACAGTGAATCCTTTCTGTTTTACATATAAAAAGACATGAAATTTTTTAATTTTTAACTGCTACAATTTATAAATGACTAAAATATACCCCAACATGATATTAGTATACTAGTGTAGGTCAATAATACAGTTGGGCTGTTCTACACTGGGAACTCTGAGGTGCATCTTCATACTTACAGGTTTTCGTGACAGAGCATACAAGGATTGCTGTATGTTTGGCCATCATCACCACAGACAGGCTGCAAATCCTGTGGGCAAATATAACCCATCCTTGGCAGCACTCGGTAGTGTTTGCACATCTCAGAATTCTGAAAAAGCAAAGCATAAAGCAGACTTGCTTACCAGCATTCAAAGAAAAGGATGGGTATGGGAGCACCTCCTGGTTTCCTTAATCACATCCGTGTAAGTAATTAGGAGCAAAAGTGATAAAGGTTACACAACTGGCATGTTTATTTCACACCATATTAGATGGACTTAACCTCCTGGATTGAGCTTCTTTTAACTATATAAGATCACTTTCTAAATAGAACAAACAGTAAGAGCAGAAATCCTATAAAGTACCAGGCACAATAAGCTGCACATGCCTCTAGGGAGAAAATTAGGATGTTAATTCCACTAGAAATAACATTCACTTTTTAATGGAAGGTACTGGTCATGTACAACCTAGAAAGGAAAGACTCATAGCTAAATACTAGTTAATTGCATGGGTTTTTGAGCCCTAGCTCTGCCACTAAGTAGAGGAGCAATTTATCTAGATTCTTTGAGCCTTAATTTTCTCAACGGAAAAACAGTAATAGTAGCTCTTACACTATTGCTTTTGGGAATTAAGTCAAATAATTAATTAAATGCATGCATAATACAGCTACTGCATACCAAAAACTCAGTAAATGTTAGTTGTCAGCATGTTTTCCATGGTGATCAATATATTTTCAACATAGAAGAAACATGTTTTCATAGTCTTTTGGAAGAATGAATTGAACCATACTTAATGTCATAGGAAAAGCAACAAAAATAACTTGATTACTCAGAAAAAAAAACAAAATAAAACAAGTAAAACCAAAAGAAAAAGAATTTGAGAGAGTAGATTTGAAAACAAATAGGATGATGGAAGGCCTAAATGCAATGTAATTGTAATAAATATTAGTAAATGAATACCCTAAAGACAGAAATGTCAAACTGGAAGAACATAAAGATCCTGCTACCATTTATAAGAAATAAACTTTAAATATGAGGAAATTGGCAGGTTGAAAGTAAAAGAATGAGTCTTAACTCATTCGTGAGTCTTAAACTCAAAGCAGTTAATTGAGTCTTAATTCAAAGCAGTCATGAAACAATTTAGAAATGGTTTAGAGTAAAAAACACCAAAAATATAAGCTATCAAATATCAGCAATTCAAACAGTGATTTGAGAGAAAGTTATAATTTTATACAGATTGGAAAAGAAGGAAGTTCTAAAATCAATGATGCAAACTACTATCTCAAGAAGCTAGTAGATAATGAGTAAATTAAGTCAAAGAAACCAGGAAAAAAAGAGGAGAAACTGATAAAAGTAAAGAGAAAAAGTCAAAAGTTAGCTTCTAGAAAAGATTAACAGAGTGATAATCTATTTGGGAAACTAAAAATGCAGAAAAGTATGCATCACCATTATTGAAAATAAATATATCAACTATTGATATTAAAAGGATAATGTGGAAATATTGTGAATAATTATATACCAATGAAATTGACAACTTAGAAGAAATTAGTAAATTCATCAGAAACTACACTCTGAAACAAACATGAAGAAATAAAAAATGTAATAGTATTATATCATTAGATACTCAAGAAGATTTGGGTAATAACTGCTTGTTCTTGTTTTGATAAATAATTCAAACATCCTAAATAAACTGTACTAGATTGTGTTGAGTTAGATATTGATACAACAATTCAGGGAGAGTTTAGAGAGGAACTTCTATCAATCTTGGCAAATCGGGACTGAACTAATTAAGTCCAATATATTTTCAAGTTACTGCTACTGCAACGTTCACTATTAGGATAAAGCCCCACAAAGAAGCAGAAGACAGAGGCAACAAAGACAGGATGCTTCTTTTCTTCTCACACACTACCTCAACTCTGAACAAAGTCTCTTGACTCCACTTTCAAAGTGGAGCCAGTATCTAGCTGCCTTTCATGAGCTCTGCCTTCCATGGTGGTAAAAGCCAGCATCACCTCTTTTATGAACCACTGCAATCACTCATGGGCTGTCTGGCTTCTGCCCTTGCCTTCCGCTAATATATTTCCAGAATGGCTCATCACCCAGCTTCCATTCACTTTGCTGTGTGTTCTTGGCTATGAGGAAGAAATTGGGCTGGAGGAGACAAACGCGTGGAAGCTTTGTGATGGACCTTCTGATCTGCAGACATTAGAAAATAATGTCTACATATTTAACCACACATTGGATTAGTCACACCCACAACACAACAACTTCTTAAAATTTCAGAACATTCCCAATGGAATCAGGGCTAACAATGTCAAAGAGCAGAATGATGTACAGAAGGGTAATCCTAGAACCCTGGCCAAGTATGAACTCCATCTAGTCCTCAAGCAAAGCTCTCAGGGTTGCATCCAATCAGCCTCCCCAGATCCCACTAGCAACTGGGAGTTACGCAAACGGGGCAGCTGTCCTGAAAACGCAAGTGAATTAAATTCATGAATAGGTTTTCAAATGAGTCATTCTTACCAGAGAAGTGAGTGAATCTGGGCTGTTTTCCTCTTCAGCAGCTCTAATATGGGGTGACTTTTTTCGAAGTTTTGCCCTTTCCAAAGCTTCTTTTTGACTGAGCAAGGAAACAAAATAGTGTTAATAATAATTTAAAGTAATATTCACAAGGGGAAAATGAATGGGATGTCCAATGGGAAGTTAGACAATTTTGGTAAGAACCCCAGAACATTAAACAGAGTGCAACCAGGAAAAATGTCTAGCAAAGTATGCAACAGGGGGCTGCTGTAAGGCTCTTATGACTTGATAGTTGTGCAACCTTAGACAAGTGGCTTAGAGTCCTTGAGTTTTAGTTCCCTAGAATACAAAGTGCAGTGTTGGTAGCTCCTACCCCAAAGAACATACAATGTGTACACTGAAAAGTTAAATAAATATTCTTATTGTTATATTAGCAGTGTTTTTCATGACTGTCATCACCATCATCAACTTGTATATTGATCCCAAAATTTGGTTGATCATTAAAACAACAAAATTTGTGTTTCTAAAACACAAATTCTTGCCAGGTGAGGTGGCACTCGCCTGTAATCCCAGCAACTCCAGAAGCTGAGGCAGGAGGATCCCGGAGTTCAAAGCCTGCCTCAGCGAAAGGGAGACCCAGAACAATTCAGTGAGACCCTGTATCTAAATAAAAATACAAAATAGGGTGGGGATGTGGCTCAGTGGTCATGAAGGCCCCTGAGTTCAATCCCTGGTATGCCAAAATAAAAACAAAGAACAAAAAACAAAACGAAAAAACCCACAACTTCTTTAGCTCTAGAAATTGTGATTTAAAATATTCCGAAGTATAAAAATCTGCAAAAAAAAAAAA
>JAJEJO010001796.1:214440-291006 GCA_020662805.1 Glaucomys volans
CCCTGCTTCAGAAGCCAGAGCAGCATCTTCTTACTCACAAGACAGCTCTGCACTTGTGGCACTTGTTTCTGTAGAACCTTCCATCATCACCGCGCACCGGGTCATGCTCTCGGGTGCAGAAAAGCTCTCCATTCCTCACATGCTTCCGAAAGTCACTGCACTCATCCTGGAAGATGAGAGAGGGAGGTGAACATGGCCTTTTCCCTTTTTTTTTTTTTTTTCTTTTGCTGGGTGGCTTCAGGAAGCAAATGTGGCTTTATGGAAGTCCTTCATTGGTCTCAGGTCAGACTCACTGCTCTGATCCTGGCAATGGAGGCCAAGGTACTCCCAGACTGTCTAAACTTTGCAGCCTCTGCTTCATTCTGAACCTCTCTGCACTGGTCCTGGAAACATAGGGAAACATAAAACAACACTTGATACACCCTCCTTGGCACCCTCTCCCTTTCATTCATTGTTCCCCGTTTCCACATTAGGTGTGCTGGTAGCTCCAGGAGAATCCCATGGGAATGTAACTCTATAAATGTGACTTTTATCACTGTTAAAGGACTGAATGGAGGTTCTTCTTTGCAGTCTTGAAAAGCAAATAGAAAAGGCAGCATGGAGTGTGCACACTATTGATTCGTTGATGCTGAGAAAATCATCTGGAGAAAACAGAAAAAAAGACATCAAGGAGAGAAGCTAAACAGAAGGCTTGAGATTAGTTTAACTTGCCTGCATCTTTAAAATCAATGACCACAAACTACTGGAAGTCTCATTTCTCCTAAAGCAGAAAGACTAAAGCAATAATTGGAACATGCTCTAGGAGAATTATCCACAAAATCAAGAAAAAGCATCAGACCCCCAAAGTCTTATTATGACCCAAAGTGACAATAATGGCAAAATCAATTTTCTTTAAAGTAAAATATTAGTATCTTTATTATCCCAAGACTGGAGAAGAAGGCAAGATTCTGAAGGTGAAAAGTGAAAAAGTTACTTTGGCATCTTTTAAGAAACAACCTTTGCATTGTTTGAAGGCTTGGGATTTGACTTTTCTTCATCATTCTTTTTTCTTTCACTGGCTTCTCGCTCACTACAGAAGGAAACAAAGACAATAAGGTGATTTTTTTTTTTTAGACTTGTAAATGAATTGTCTTTAGGCAAGTAATCTTGACAATTTTTTTTTTTTTTTTTTTTTTTGGTGCTGGGAATTGAACCCAAGGGCACCACTGAACCATATCCCCCACCCTTTTTATTTTTTATTTTGTGACAGGATCTCATGAAGTTGCTTAGTGCCTCATTAAGTTGCTGAGGCTGGCCTGGAACTTGCGATCTTCCTGCCTCAGCCTCCTGAGTCATTGGGATTATAGGAGTGCACCACCAGGCTGGCTAATCTTGGCAATTCTAAACAAGAGCAAATCTAACACTATTTTCTCATACGGAAAAAGATACCTAAAGATACTTTTTTTTTTCCTAGTCTTTTCTGGAGGTTGAAGTTTCCATATCATATCTGGGCAATCAATGCTCTCAAGTTTCATTGTTTCACTTATGATACTGTCATCCAGAATGACAGGATCCTAAAAGACTGTTACTTTATTTTTTTCCTGAATAGAATACTCTCTCATCTAGAAAGGTACTTTCTTTCTCACTTCTAATTTTCCAGGTATATTATAACTAAACTCTCAATTTTGATTGTTCTTTACATGGTGATAGCAATTTGCAGTTTAGAAACATTTTTCAAAGGTTCTCACTTTGAATCCCCACAACTGTGTTGGACATTTGTTTTACTTCATTCACAGATAGGAGAAACTGAAGGTCTGCAAAGTGAGTTGGCCTCTCCCAGATTAATTTCTAAGCTCCCTCTTGAAAGGCCATTGATTTTGTCACGAGGCAGTAGCTGTTTTCCCGTTCCAGTGACTCCACATATGATTACGCTTCTTATCATTGAAATTAAAAAAAAATTATTTTTAAAGTGCTTTAGAAAGTAACTGTCCTCTTCAAAATTGAAGAGCTATTTGTCTTTAATGTGTGAAGCCAAGAGCTCTGAGGTTTTAAAGTAACAGGAACTATTTTTTGGCAAACAGGCACAATGTAACAAATGCACTGATAAATAAGCCTCTTCACGTACAAGATGCTCAGACACATGGCACACTTGTTGACATGCGTCTTGCCATCTGGGCCTCGAACAGGGTTATTTTCTCTGGTGCAAACAAGCTTTCCATCTCTCTGCATGCTCCGGAATTCATGACAAATATCCTGTCAACAGGAGGTGGTGGAGGAAGAAAGAAGATGTTACTATAATAGTCTAATCTTTAAAGTCTGAACACATGATTGGTTGGTTAGATGTAATTCATAACACTTTAGGGGGAAAAAAAAGAGAAAATGAGATTTCTGAGATGAAATGTGTTTTAAGGGCATTTTATCCAGTCTCTGCCTAAATAGTTTGAATCCTGTCCATAGACTCTCCCAATAACTCTCTTGCCCCTGTGGAATTTCACTACTGCATAGAGAAAGCTGTCCACTTTTATATCGTCTCCTGAGAAGCTGAGCCCCAAATCTGTCTTTACAACTGTAGTCATTACTATACCCATCAAAGGTCTAATTCAAGCACCCTGGAATGAACTGAAAACACTCTTCTGGCAAGGCAAAAAACACATAAATGTTCAGGTTTGTTCCTCAGTACGTTTATTTTTAAAACAAAAACCTTTTTTTGTCCAATGTGGACTATCTTCCAGGAGTTTGTTGTATGTTTTAGTAGGTTTCCTGTAGTGGTCATACAAATTCATAAGATAAAAGCTCATTTTCACTGTTTTCCAGATGAGAAAAATATGACTCAGAGATATTAAGCAGTTAAAGTCAAAGCTGGAGTTTTGACCAGAAACCTGATAACAACTAGGGTATCCTTTTTACTTCTTTCTTTTACATGAGAGAAAATAAAGATCCTGTCTATTTGTTAAAAAAAAAAAAGTACTAATGGTTGATTTGTTTTGTTTTGTTTTGTTTTTTCAATTTTGGAACCTAGGACTTCATACCTATATACTAGGCAAGGGCTCTATCACTGAACCACACTCAAGCTGACAATTTATTTGTTGGTTGGAAAATAAAGACCTCAAAAAGAAGTCAACAGAACTGAGTCCACAGGACTTGGCATCTTTTGAAAGTTTTGGAGATGTATAGAAGTCTCTTGAATTTCCTTTAACTTCAAAGAGGCAAAGTAAAGATGTAAAAACATTATCTGAAAAACTACTTCTAGAAGCCTGGATCATAGTTATCCTTCTTTCCTTAAATTGTGACACTCATAAACAATTCTAGGCCACCATTTTTTATGGTTGTTAATTGTTGTTATTTTAATGTAGGAGAATCAAACCCAGAGCCTCACACATGTCAGGTAAACACTGTACCACTGAGTCACATCCCTTACAATGTAGGCCTGCTTTTATCTACTGCATTAAAAAAAAAACCAAAGCTGGGGGGAGGGAGAGGGAGAGGAGAGATCTGGAAATTTTAGTTGAATATGTGATGAATATATTAACCATCATTTTTAGAAATACCTAGAAACATTTTCTTTTCTAGGTGCCCACAATACCACAAATACATATGTTTATGTTAGCACCCATCTGCCTGCATTACAACTCTCGTTTTAAGGGTTTAGTCCCATCTGTATATTATTTGTGTGTAGGCATGAACTCTTAAACCTTTCTCATTTGTAAAATTTGAACAATCAACATCATACATATTAGGGATGTCTAAATAAGGTCATTTGTATTTATAGATAAAGCCAAAGTTCTCATTTATCACATATACAAAATCTCAATATTTTAAATATATACACACACACACACACATCCACGCACACACAGAGTTGTTTTTCAGTGTGAAATTTTTTAAATATCACAAACTTGAACACTGACCAAAATTTTAAATGAATATCCAGTAGAAATCATCTGAAGTTGTACTATAAATTATATTCTCAAAGACATTCAACTACTGAAATACACAACAGATATTGCCAAAGTATTTTAGAGTAATTATGATTGCTACTAATGTTTCATTTTGCTTAGTCAGCATAGAGGACTGATGAAATGTTGTCTCACTAGAGGGAAAATCTTCCTAGGAAAATTTTACTACTTTACTTTTCCACTTGGAAACCCTGGACAGAAAGGATGGCACTGTGTAATACTCAATGGGGTAAACACTATTTGTAGAGCCAAAATCGAACACTAGGTGGCGCTGAAATGCCAGCTAACGAATTTATCATCTGGAACTCTGAATTTTTGATTTCTTATTTGGTTTCTTATTTGTAATTTTTGGCATCTGTTTGTTTGTTCTAGAACTTCAGAACTGAAGTTCACTGGATGTATGATCACACTAATTTGACAACTGTCGCTTGCCCTACAAATGTATGGTAACTGCATCAGAGCTGGGCCCAGGGGCTCTCCAGAGCAGGCTGATTCTTTGTAAGGAGCCTCGACTTTCCTGTTTACCACCCGTGACTGGGGTAGTCTTCCACAAACACTCTTCTGATGAATTCAGCAAGAGCAAAGCAGTTAAGTGTAGGTATTAGAGTGTGTAGCATGCATTACCTCCTTGTCATTGCTCTTTTCTCCTGTATTTTTCTTTTCCTCATCTTCTTTCTTTTTCTTTTCAGCTGCTTCCCTTTCCCTGAAGGACAGGATAGAAAGAAGCATTTCAACCAAAGTGAATAAAGACCTCCTCAATGACAAGATCTGCTTCTGAAACGATTTCCACTTTCTCTCACTGATGAGAAATTGCCCCTTTGTGACTCTCAGTCCAGACCCCATTTTTGGTAGGTACTCACAGCCTCTCCTTGCACATGGCACATTTGTTGCCATGCATCTTGCCATCAGGACCCCGGACGGGGTCGCTCTCTCGAGTGCAGATGAGTTTTCCATTTTTCATTTGACTTCTAAATTCATCACATACATCCTGAGAAGAAGAAAATATATCAGAAGTGCTGTTTTCACATAGTATTTGACAGGATTTGAAAATCAGATTTCATCCAAGAGCAAGACAGCCACTTAATCTTGCTGTGGTCAACACATTATGTCCCATATAAATGTCCATGTCCCAATTTCTGGATTTTGCAAATACATTGCTTTACATGCCAAGGGGGGATTAAATTGAATATGGAATTAGATTTGGCAATTAGCTATATTTGAAATGGGGAGAATATCTAGGGTTAGACTGGATCCAATGTAATTACAAAGGTTCTTATCCATGAAGGAGGGAAGCAGTGTCACAATGATAGAGCATAAGAAAGATTTGACAGGCCCTGGCTCACTTTAAAGACAAGCAGGTTGTCTCCAAAACTTAAAGAAGGCAAAGAGACAGACCTTCCCCTGGAGCTTTCACGAAGAATACAACTTTACTGACACTTTGGTTTGAGTGAGACCATTTAGAATTTCTGAACTCCAGAAATGTAAGATAATAACTTGGGGTTGTTATAAACTACTGTTTGTAGTAATTTGTTCTAATATTTTTGTTATAATCCTTTGATTAATAAATCTTTAGTCTGGAAGACTCCATTTGGCATTAAATTTCTACACCAAACAAATTGCCAATGACATTCTTGTTTTAACATGGTTCCTGACCTTTGAAGGACAAGATCTCAGTTGACCATATCCACAACCTCTTTCCATGTCTATGAGGACTTAGAGAAAGACAGTGCTGTCAAAACCTAGTTAATGACTTACCTTTCCTGACTCTGATCCAGTCCCATTTGATCTAAAGCCAGAATTCTTATCTTTTTCCTCTGCCTCTCTTTGTCTGCAAGAGAAAAGCATCAATAGCCACCTTAGCAGCATGTATTCAGGGGTGATGGTTTACATAAATTGAACCTCCTCCAGAACAACACCCTCTGCCCCTCCTCAAGGAGGACAGTCCACTGCATTACTGATCCCAGTGCAGTTCACCTTCATCACAAGGCACATCATCTCCCATAATTACAAAGTCTCTTTCGTTTGTGTCCAGATTTATCTCCCTATAATGTCCATTCTGTTGTTTGTATGCTCAGAAAAACACAGAGCACACACACCACTCAATCTATTACTCCTGGGTGTTAGCCTTTCAGATATTTAAGGCAAACCTCAGGTCTCATGTTCAGTTTCCTCAGGTCCTTGGCTTTTCCTCATGAGCTCTAATATTCTGTCAACTCCCTTGTTTGACTTCCTTGATTTTGAGGTAAAGGAATAATTAAAACATTATTTCTCAAGTGTGGAGCCCAAAATAGAAAGAAGAATAATATGGAAAGCATCAGAGGGTCGCATTCTTTTTTTATGTCTCACCTTTCTCACTGTTATGGTTTGAATGCGAGGTGTCCCCCAAAAGCTCATGTGTGAGAAAATACAAGAAGGCTTAGAGGCAAAATGATTGGGTTTTGATGGCATTAACCCAATCAGTGAGTTAATCCCCTAATAGGGATTAACTGGGTGGTAACTGAAGACAGACAGGGTGTGGCTGGAAAAGGTGGGTCATTGGAGCATTCCTTTGAATGGGGTATGTATTTTGTATCTGGTGAGTAGAGGCTCTTTCTCTCTGCTTCATGGTGGCCATGTCTGAAGCTGCTTTCCTCTGCCACACTGTTCCACCATGATGATCAGCCTCACCTCCAGCCTGGAGGAATGGAGTTAACCATCTGTGGACTGAGACCTCTGAAACCACCTTGAGTGGCACCTGCCCACCCCCACCCCCAATTTTCCTCCTCTAATTGTTCTTGTCAGTCTTTTAGTCACAGCAGCAAAAAAGTCGACTAAACACTCACATGATTTATGCCACTGGTCTCTAATTTTTTACATGCATTTAGAGATTATTCAAAATTTGAATTCACTAACCATCCCAATAGTTTTATTCATCTGAACTTAGGTTTAGTAACCTGATTTTTAAAAAGCAAGTCTGGTGCTTCTGGTGCAGTTAGCCCAAGATCCAAATAATGTAAAACTTTAATCTGTATTATTTCTCTTACAGAATTTCACTTGGGTTTTCACACAAAACAAAGGATTTGTATGAATATAATTATATACCTACATTTGCATATATATTTTGACAAATATATATTTATTTTAGGAATTTCCCTTTGAGTGTACAGGAAATAGAGATGTGGCAATAAAATACATATGTAAGGTTCAAACTTAAATTCATGAAATTTTAATCAAGTAAATTATTGGAAAAAAGAGGGTTCCTATAATTATTCAATTTGGTAGAATTCTAACTAGTCATAGCTGTGCTCAAAAACCTCAAGTATCATCTGATCACATATAAAATAAAATCCAACATCTTTCTCATGAACCTAAACAGCCCTTATAATCTTTCCAAACTCATTTCCTATATATGTCCATCTCCCTCAATAATCTTTGAGAAGGAGACCTCCTTTTGGTTACATGGGCTTGCTAATTCTCATACATATCTTCATACTTTGCATTGTTTCTTGCTCTGCCAGGAACTTTCTTCTTCCAGATTTCCAAATGCCTTACTTAGTCAATATTTTACAGGTCTCCCTGAACTGTCAGGCCTTTCTGAACTCCATAAACAAAACAGCAGCGGCATTCCCTTCCTGTTGCTTTATTACCTTTACTGTCTTATATAGTTATTTGCTTATTTGTCTATTATCTACATTATATTTTAGTTCCTATATTATATTATAAATCCATCATTGCAGGAACTTTGTCTGATTTACTTGAAAAATACCTGTCCATGAAGAGGACCTGTCAAATAGTAGACATTTAAAAGCCAGTCATTGTAGGATAAATGCCTTTAAAAGATTGTCAAAAATAATTTATGTTTTTTCCTGTTAATTATTCCAGGTAAAGATTTTATAATAGCAGATTTTAATCTTAATAATCTTACACATTTGAAAATCTGTGGTCGTTCTTTCACAAAATGTTTTGCTTTTAAAGAAAGATGCAGAAAGTCAAAAATGAAGAGCCACCTCATTTAAATTCAAAAGAGAACGTGGAATCATGTAAGAGACCATAATATCAGTGATTATTTATTACTGTAAATAGTGATACCAAATATTTACTGAGTATCGGGGCAACACTACTAGTGAGAACTCACATTCATTGCATGTCTACTTTGTGCCAGGTGCGGTGCTAAGAGTTTTACATGGTTCATCTCATTGAACTGCAAAAAGAAACGCTACATAACTACTCTGATTATTGTTGCCTCTTCTGACTTATAAATATGAGAATATTGAAGCCTATGGAAGTGATGTGACCTGTTCAGGAACAGAGAATTAAAATACCCATCCAATGCTCACCCCTCACACTACCCCATTCTGCTCTCCTGCTCATACTGAAGGTGTTAATAATGGAGAATAGAAACTAGGCTGTTATTCACAAGAACTGGATTCTAGCTTGAGCCCTGAAGTTCACTCCTAATGAAACTGAGTACACCAATCTGTTTTTCATAATGGTAAAGTGTAACATTTAGATAAGATTTTCTCACATGACCTATATGACCAGTTTTTATTTCAGGTAGAAAGATGTAGAACATGTGTGTGTGTGTCTGTGTGTGTGTGTGTGTGTGTGTGTGTGTCTGTATGTATTTTAAGGGGGCATTCAATAACTGTTAAACACGTATCAATTAAATGTCATAATTAAGAACATTATGTTAAGTTTGAAAACTTAAAACACTCTTCATAGTTACCTACTTCTACTTACAGATGGAACTATAAAAATTTAGTTATTTGCCCTAAAAGCACAAAGGAAGTGGCTGAATTGGTTCATAAAGCATGCTAAATCAGTGTGCACCAAGGGAAAATAAACAAAAGAAACAGCACTAAGTGTGTCCATGCATATGGCAGGAAACAAACCCTCTTGAGCTGTACCAATCAGCTATTCCTAATGACCATCACAAAGTCCCCTAGAGTTCAGGCACAACTGAAGGACAATTCTCTATCATAACAGCACTGAGAGATCACACAGAATTATAATAGAAACCAGGTGGGCACCAAACACTTGATGAGCTGCCCTCTTGGATTCATATGTATTAGGAAATGCAAGAGAAAGAGATGATAATTTAGGAAATGTCAAAAACTGATGACTTTCATGAAGGAATCCAAAGAAAATTAGAAATAGCCACTAATTCAGGAGGAACACATCACTATCGTTTAGAAATGATTGTTGCAAAAAGCACTCACAGTAGCTCTTTACACATGGCACATTTGTTGTTGTATGATTTCCCATCAGCACCACGTACAGGATCTCTCTCCCGAGTACAGCTGAGTTTTCCATTTTTCATATGATCCCTAAACTCAGCACATGGGTCCTAATGAGGGAAAAGAAAGCAGGCCTCCTGAATTAATTGGACTCTTGCATTATCTTTACATTTGTTAAACAACCTGAGAAAAGTTATTGTCTATCTCCCCTCATAAGAATTAAAACAGTTAGCATTGCTGTAAACACAAGAAGAGAGGCTAGAATCACCTGTTCTTCTAAGTATAAAGAATCAGTTGTCATAGCTTCTAATGTTGCTTTTAAGGATCTACATAGGGAAATTATAAAGCTGACTGGGATTTAAATGCACAGATTAAAGGTGGGCAAACTATAGTCCCCAAACGAAATAGGTCCTGCTGCCGGCTGTGACATATAAGTTTTCATCAAAACACATTCTTGATCATTTATATAGGTTTTACTTGTGGTTCCTTTCCCACAATAATGACAGAGTTGCAGAGGTGCAACAGACACTATATGACCCACATGCCTAAAGTATTTACTAACTGGCCTTTTAACAGAAAACCTGTGCTGACTTCTGGTGTGAGTAGAAGGGAGAGAAAAATGCTGGGGATAAGTGCAAAGTTACACAAACTGTCAAAAAAGATAGCTTGACCAAATTACAGAGAATACAACATCTGAACAGGCTTACTTGAGAGAGAATTCAGCCTCCTAAAGCAGAAGAGATAGCAAAAGCAGAAAGGACAGATTTCATCAAAGGTAAAAATATGGACATGTGTTGGATTTAGAAGCAAAGAAATGATCTTGACATTCCAAGGTCATAAGAAGATAAATAAGGTGGCCATAGTCTTAGGAAATTGTGCTCACAGGCCCAAGAAGTTGCTTTGTATGCACTATTGGCACGCTGATAGTTAAATATGTTTCAGAAAATGTGCTAAATGCTTGCCTAAATTATTTGACTCTATAAGAGTACTGCTAGACAAAGGAGACAAGTGAGTCATTCAGTGCTTCACAGGTCCAAGTGGAAGGGAGCAGGTCTGTACCCCAAATTCTCAGACTCCAAAGCCTGTGCTCTTTCACCATATGCTGCTGCCTTGGGTCAATAGAAAAGATTCCTCAGGAATTGGATCCATCCAGGGTAAGGAAAAATAATGAAAGAAGGGGCAGAGCATGTGGTGCTGGTAAGAGGGAAGATTGGCCAGAGAACTAGGTCACTAGCACAATAGGCAGGAGACTGGGATAAGACCACGATAAGACCTTCAAGACCGTGATAAGACTGACTGATTACTTCTAGGTTTAGAGAAGTCAAAAGGAGCCCTAGAGAAGCTGTGATTGCTGACATCTTACCCTGTGTCCTTCAGGAGACATGCTTTGTTCCTCCAAGCACCTGCCCAGACTCATTACTCCCTCCATTCTCCTTTGTTTCAGGCCTGTCATTGCCCCACTGCCCATAGTCCCTCCCATGGTTATGGCATTAGAGGTGGCTCTCACCTGAACTTTCCCCCCTTCACCATTAGAACCCTGTCCTGCAGAATTTCTCTGAATTTCCTCTTCTTTCTTTTTTCTTTCTTCATCTTCCTTCTGGCTGGAAATTAGAAAATGGAAGATAGCAAGGAACAGTTTCCAGAAAGCAGAGCATATTTTTATGAGCTTCTTATCACATGACCAAGTTAGATTTGTATAGCATCTACCTGCATTTACTGAACAACTACCATGTTACAGAGCCTCTTGCCCCAAAATAAGACAGATGAACTGGGTGGAGTCCTTTGCCTAAAAAGCTTTCATGACAGTAAAAGAAAACCAACATATGCATAATCATAAACAAAGCAAGGTGATCCATTGATTAGCATTTCCTAAGGGTTAGCTAGGGATCTCCAGCTGTATTTCTCATAAATACCTCATGTTCAAGAGGCCTTCTCCCACACAAAATAATTAGCTTCTCTACCAAGCACTATCATCCTCTTGGATTCTCTGCTTTCCTGGAAGAACAAAGTATTGGAATCACCTCTGAGGGCTCCTCTGTCAGCCAGCATAGCTGGCACATAATCTTGAATTCACCTTCACAGGTCTCCACCTTGATCCACTCACCTTCTACCCTGCTCCCACACCACTCCATTGTCTTTCTCTGGATTACTGCAACCCTTTCCTCTCACACTCCCCAGTAGCTTTCTGAAATTTGGTCCCTTCCTTCTCTTTTTTCTGCATTTTACTGCTGGCATATGGATTTTCCTAAAGGAACCACATTTCGGCCACCTCCTCTCCCACCTGAAACCATTTCAGCAGCTTCCTGTATATAGAGTAGGAATCCTTAGTTTGACATTCAAATGTGGTAAAGTTGGTAAATTCTAATTAAACTAAATGACTTGTTCTTGACATACTATAGGTTTCTTAACTTAGGTCCTCACCTCTATTATTTCCCTCTTTTCTTATTCCTTCCTATCATGTCTATACCTGATCCAAATTGCAAGGTACAATTCTAATCCCACTTAAAACCTTCTATTAGTTGTGCCTTCTCTGAAGTACCATACCATATCATAAACAACATTTTTCATTTAACAATTCCTTTCATATTATATTAGCTTATGTCTATGTCTACTACCTAGTGGATTACATGATTTCTGAGAAGAGAATTTGTTTCATTCATCTTCATATAATCATTAAATATGCTGTATATTACACGTTATTATGGAATGAATCGCATATACTAGATGTACTTCTAAACTTTTCATTTCCTGAAATGTGATATTTCCAAAATTTTAAATAGAGGACACAAATTGACAGTAAAATTTGCATGCTTCCTCCCTAGAGGGAATTCCAAAAGAATCAAGAAAAGGGAACTACTTGTTAAAGGCCTTAAAATATTATCAAGAAAGATGTTCTGATCTAGTGGTGATCTAGGCTCTACCCCAGAACTAGAGAATGACCTAATAATGTATTGTCTATCCCTAGTAGTATGAATCTTGACTGTTATAAAAAAATTCACCTTAAAGTGCTTTACAGATAATCAAGATATTCATTTCTTTCTTTTATATGTGAGGAAGGGAAAAACCAGACACCTCTTCCATAAATATATATATATATATATATATATGGAAGTATTCAGTAGGAGTACTAAGGAGTAGTACTAAGTAGTACTACTCCTACTAAGCAGGAGCTCTATCTATGCACTCACAAGACTGCCTTGCACATGGCACACTTATTCCCATGGGTCTTGCCATCTGGGCCACGCACGGGGTCATTTTCTCTTGTGCAGAAAAGATTTCCATTTTGCAAAAGACCGCGAAATTCACTGCAGTTATCCTAAGCAGAGGAGAAAAGGCAAGATCATGGTTATTCTCTTGGAAATTATTTTGTTTGGTTCCTACTAAGTACATCCTAACGGGGGTTGGGATGGGGGGAAAGAAATGGCCTAAAGATTTTTTTTTCCTGACAATGCTATTACTCAATTCCTACTAAGCACATAGAACTCAAAAAGAGATTTGTGTTTCCTTTTCCTTGCAAGTTAGCCCCTAAATCCAGACTGAACCAGCAATCACACACAAGTAAGATTCTTTTATTAAACTGGGTTCTCTGAGGACTGGTTGCAATCCTTAAAAAGAGGTTTGCTGTCCACCTCTATTACATCATAATGCAAAACAAACAAACAAACAAACAAACAAAAAACACTGCACATGTCATAGAATCAAAAAATTAGAGTTGGTCTGACTAGCTCAAATTTCATCTGGTCTGACCATCCATACTGTCCCTCAATCCCTTTTAACTCATTACTGCCAATTTCTGTTGGAAGATATGCAGCAATAAGGACCTGACAGTTCATTCCAAAATTTCTACTGGATAATTCCTACAAAGTAGCCACAGTACTATTTTGGGGAGATCTTGGAAAATCTTGGGATCTTGGGTTATTTTCCTAAGTTAATAAAATAGAATGAGTATGGTCCTTCAGACCAGCAAGCAATGATGAAGCATTTTACACTCTTCAGAAAAATCAAGGGTATTTTTCCTCTTCCACATGAGCTCTTCAGATATTTGGAGAGAGCTTTCTTGATTTTCTCTCATGCTTCTGAATATTCTCTTCCAAGAGCTAATTATATCCAAATGCTTCAGTTGTTCTGTTTATGACGTGGTTTCAGCACCATTTCCTACTCTGGATTCTTCCCCTTTCCTAATAAATTCAGCATAATGTCCTAAGTACGGCCTGGTAAGCACTACCATAATGACAAATGCGTTGCTAGTTAGAAATCCAATTTTTCCACAAAGAGATCTTGGGCGAAGTTTATTGCCTCTTTGTACATTAGTTATCTCATCTACAAAAGGAAATGATAGCATCTGTTCTACATGGTCAAAATAATAGGGGCCAATATGTTTAAGTACTCAATAAATATCCCATATTATTATGAAAATATACAGTATATGTACAAATATGCACAGTTACTAACATCTAGGCACTACTCAATGAATGTTAATCCAGAGTTATCTGAAAAAGTGAGAGAGAATAAACGAATCACTTAAGATCATAGAGTTAACTACCAGCAGTAAATAGGACAGATTTTGTATTTTTCCAGGACAACTACCTTTTCAGATTCTCTTCTAACTTTTGTTCTGGATTCCGCTTCTTTTTCTTTTGCTTCTTGTAGGCTGTTAGAGAGGGGTAGGGGAGAATCATTCATAGCATTAAATATATAGTGTATTAAAGGGAAAACCCCTCTAGGTAAGAATATTCCATTACTTCTATACCTCTGTTTCTTAGCTCAGGACTAGAAAAGTAAATGCATCCTCCTCCATATCATTGTTCTGGTTTTTAATATTGCTTAAAAAACAAGACACACATGCCATAGCAAACCAGTGAATAAATTTTCATTATGATATTTCTTTTGTAAAATATAGATATCATCCTTCTCTCAAAAGTAAATTAGGATATTGATGATATGTTAACACATTTTTCAACTTGTTAGGACCCAATGATTACACCTTTGGATTATATGACAGTGGCTTGTACACAAAGAAGAGAAGACCTAACCCTTTTATGCCATTAACTCCAGGGGAATTTGCCCTTAGCACATGGGCCTCCCTTGATGGTGATTGAAGTACCATTCAGAACTCTAGAATTAAGTGTGCTCAGTATGTAGCCTCATAATAGTAATCTCCAAACTTAATGCCTACACAGGCTTCATTATCTACTTTTGGGAGAGACCAGCAGCATCACTCTCACCCACTGAGGCTTTCTTCTACACTCAGTGGCAGCAGTGGCTGTAGCTCTACTCACAAGAAGGCCTCACACATGGAGCAGGTGTTGCCATGGACCTTCCCATCCAGACCCTCAATTGGGTCATTCTCTCTGGTGCAGGGGAGCCGCCCATCCTTCACGTACTGACGGTATTCATGGCACAGCTCCTGCAAAAGGAGGAGGATTTGAGAATCAGATAACTAAGCACTGGAAACCCTCCTCCACATCACCCCTTTGGAAACTGCATCACAATGTCCTAAGTATAATGCAGGCATAGAAAATGTGATGCAGAAGGAGAATGTTAGCCAAGATTCTTCTCAATGGTCTAAGTCATACACTAACTGGAATTTAAGGTGGTTGTACTCATCTCTTTAGAGTATCTCTAATTTGAATATTATTCTGAGGCAAGCCCTGTGGTAATTTGTTGTAGCAAACTTAGAAAACTAATGCAAATGGTTTATTTTTCTAGGAAAAAATATAAAGGAAATTATAAAAATTAAGCAAATTATGTAACTGAAAAATTAAGAAATTTTCTGCCATAATAAACGATAGCATTACTAAGTATAGTATTCAAGGTGGGCAAATCTTTAGGGAGAAGCTAATGCATATTCTGAGCCTGAAGTTTGATTTAGTGAAGGAAACTTCCTAAAAGCAAAGCCATGTGGAAGGCAAAGTTGTTGAATAATTGTTGAACTGTGCAATGTGACATGTCCCATTGGATGATGAGATTAGATAGATAAATACAATAAATGCAGCAGTAACAGATATTATGTATTGAGCACTTAAGATATGGGGAGACACTGTGCTGTTATACACAGATAAGTTTCTTACAGGTGATAATAATATCCTCATTCTACAAATGAGGAAATTATGACAGAGATCTTGGCTGTCTGACCTTACTGGTAAGAAGATGGAGCAAGGATTTGAATCCTGAGGGCACAAGATTCAATTCAGATTTTCAACAACGATATCATTAAGACAGAAAGCCATGAATTGATTCTTGGCAAATCCAAAAAGCAATAAAATGGTCAGTATAAGCTGGCACAAGAACAGTATGTAGAACAATAGGACGTGAGGTCTGAGAGGTGACAGGGTTAAACCAAGCCTGGCCCTGGAAGCTACTAGTAGGACCTTGGTTCATACTCTGAGCTAAGAGAGAGGCCACTGAGTGCCATGGCCTGCCTTATGTTTTTAAATAATTTTCCCTCAGAATCAAACATAGATACTAGGGAGAAAAGGTAAGAGGTAAGAGAACGGAACAGTAGAGGTGAGATCCTACATTTGGAAAAGGATAAATGAAAGAAGGAAGAAGACCCAGGCACAGTCCTGCAGGCATATTAGCCCTCTTGGCCTTAATGTATAAGGAGTCTTGTTATATACCAGATCCAGTATATTTCCTCAGCTTGCAGACACTAAGATTCTGGGACAGCTGGGGTAGGAGACGGGCTGAGGGAGAAGGACATTGAATATATATGTGGCTCTGATGATCTGAAACAACTACCTCCACTGCTTCTCTCTTAACTTTCTCAGCCTCTGCTTCCTCCTTTTCTTCTTTGTCAGCTTTTTTCTTCTCTTCTTCTTCAAGTCGGCTGCAACAGAAGATCGCAGCCTGAGTACAATTCTCCACTGACTTTGATAGCATGTTTCAAGAAGAAATGAGGAGTTTTCAGACCGAAAGTCAGCCGTGGTCGGGATGCTGGTACCCATCCCATGGAATGCTATTGTTTTAGCCAATATATAGATAAATTCAGTAGTCTACATCCCCCCCTCTAAAAACTAGAAGTAATGAAACAAGCATGAATTTTATCAGCATATGACCTTCAGTTGATCTTATATTTTACAGATCTGTGACTTTAGTCAGTGAAACTTTTCCTATCCAAATAACTACCACATCAAGGATGAGAGCAAAGGGTAATGCCAAGTTAGATGATGGACCCATCATCATATAAACCATGTTTTACTATAAAATAAAATTTTAAAATATTATTTTAGAAGACCTAATGTTCACAGAGAAATTCCGCTTTGGAATGTAATAGTAATTCAAGTCCAGTAAGATTAAGCAGCTACCTTTTTTTTGTACCAGAGATTGAACCCAGGAGAGCTTAACAATAAAGCCACATCCCCAGCCTTTTCATTTTTTATTTTGCTAAGTTGCTTTGGGCCTCACTAAGTTGCTAAGGCTGACTTTGAATATGTGATCCTCCTACCTCAGCCTCCCCAGCCACTGGGATTATAGGTATGCACCACCATGCCCAGTAGCAGCTCTGTTATTGAGGTCAATCACATGCTTGATGCTCTCGTACTCCTGCCATTTTCCTCTAATGTGTTGCATGTCACAACTGGACATTGTGAACATTTACCACATCTGGTTAGTACCATAGCAAGAGCAAATGGAATAGATGAGTGAAAAATCCTGATTTCTTATACTACTCTAATGCCCTACTCTGTCAATCTCTCCTTTTAAGAAATTACCAGCATACCCTTAAGGTAAGACCTGTGTAAGTTGAGACAATTACTTTTTTTTAGTTCTTCAAACAAATATTTAAATATCTTTCTCAAACATTTATTTTATGGTGACATTTAGGGGAGGATTGGAAGCCTATCTAAGAAGGAAGGAATTAGAAGTGATAAAACTCAACTTCTATATCACCCCACACAGTGGTGCTCTAGCCCCTGGTTGATCCTTAGCACTAAGCAAAAGAAAGGCCTAGTAATCCCTGACCTGGCTTAACATTTCAGTACAAATCTGGCAGATGAATCTGATTCTCAGGGGTTTCCCTCCACACTAAGCCACTTATCAAAGTACACATTTCACCTGTCTAGCACTGTCCCTGAAAGGATAGACACAATCCTATTTCATTTCTCCTTCTTCTTCTTCAGGTTATTATAACAATCTTTATATCTCAGCCCCACACACCTCCATTCAACTGGATTACCCTTAACCCACATCTGAATATACTCACAGAATCGTAAAATACCAGAGGGAGAGACCAAAAGGAGCACGCACTCCAGACCATGAAGCTTCTGCCCCCTTTCTGTCATAATAGTGTCGAGTGTTAAAAACATGTTAACACTAAAGTGAGTCTTTCTCTTTGACTTAATTAGAAGTAGAAGGAAGATTGGCTAGATTGTAACACTGTCACTGTGTGGTTCAATAGTAATTAACGTCTCTTCCATGTGTTTGTAAGATTTTCTAGTGGACAACCCATAGGACACAGACTACACATGGAGGAGGAATCCGAAGCTCAGGATGAGCAGTGACGAGGAAACTCAGGGAGAGCTGGAGTGGACACCTACAACACACTAGCACACATGGAGCACTTGTTTCCGTGCATTTTGCCATCGGGGCCAAGAACAGGGTCATGCTCCCTGGTGCACATGAGCATTCCATCCTTCACTTGGTCCCGGAATTCGCTGCAGCTTTCCTGGAAAATGAAGAAAACATTTTCTCAGATGAGTTTTCTCCCCTTTCCACCCATGAGTAACAAGTCATGCATAGTAGGGTAGGAAAAGTAAAAAGAAAAGAGAATGATAACATGCAGCAAAAAGTCAATAAGGAAGGACAAAGTCCCAGTCATGAACTCAGAATTGTCCTGGTGTTGCAGCAGATCTGTAACCATCACCATCATTCTCCTGAGGAGGCTTATAATGATGGTGCAGAATGAGGCTGATGAGAAGGGCAGAGCTCAACAGAAAACACGCATGTTTGTAACATGTTGCGTACTGCAGTCTCTCTGTAAGAGCTATGAAAAACCATCGTGAGGAGATTCCATAGACTCTCTGCTGCTGCTATAGGAGTGGATGTCCATGAGTGGTTCTGGGCCCCTTCACCATTTTAGTTGGGACGTGGTTGTCAGTTTGGGGTTTAGGTCTCCCCTATGCTTTGAATACTCTATTTTTTTAAAAAAATGAACCATAAAATTTGAATAATCATGAATTAAAATTGGTATTCTTGAAAATTCTCATCAAGACTTCCCCTTCTTTTATAGGATAATAGTTTTCTTTATTTCAGGCATGAAACAAACAGAAAAAAATATGATAATGAAATAACCAGAATGCTATTGCAAAGAAAAAAAAGGCCAGGGCTCAGAATCAGCATTTCTGAGAAAATTACCTTTGCAGCTTCCCTTTTAGCTTTTGCTCTTGCTCTTTCTTCTTGTTTACTATCAGGAACAGGAAAAGACAGAGAGAGAGAAGAAATGGATCTTAATCCAGGACATTGGCTCTTTCACATTCATAGATTGATCATCCACTGCTTCGACTGTTCTCAAGATCTACCATAGTGCTTTGTCATTTTATTTATAATAAACTAGAAAGGTCCACCTCACCTCAAGACAAAGGTATGCAAGAGGAAGTCCCTTCATCACTGAGTAACCCTGTTTAACTTCCCAGTATGTGTACTACAAAAATACCTTCTGACTTTGCTTCTGTGGTCCCTTTTATAAAGTGGTAATATTTGGTTTGGGAGGCAACAGAGTCGGGTGGCTAAGGGGGAACACTCTGGAGTGAGAACATCTAAGGAAAATAAAACACACCTTAGCCTCTCTGTGCCTTCCTGATTTTTAAATGAAGAGGTGGTAGAGGTATTGGACAAGTAGTAAGTAGGAATACCTTTCTCATAGGAATGTTTGGAGTATTAAATGAATTAATACATATGAAGTCATTAGCACAGTACCTCCTGCATCATAAAGTGATTAGCACAAGTGATACAAGGGACTGATATAGCCATCATTGTAAGTAAACCTTCCAAAAATTGACATATGATAGAAATTAAGTAATAAAAATAGCTCTTATTATTTTAGACAATAATAATGTTGAAAACTGAATTTAGTGTTGGAACTACAGCACAACTGGTATATGACACAAACAAATCAGGCTGTATAGAAAAAATTGCATAATCTCTTAAAATATTTCAATGTATTCTAATCAATACAAGATTTGATCATCCATCAAATTAAAACATTTTTGAAAGTTGAAAAGATTATTTTCACATGGCATGTTAATGTGCAAAAAATGACAATGGAAGAAGAAAGATTATCAAGGGACTCAATAACCTTTGTTAGCATACCCACAAAATATGAGGTATTAAAGCATTTTGATGAGATTTTTGTATTGGAGAAGCGTATTAAGATAGGTTGAAAATGTGAGTTTTTCATACTTCTTTATGTTAAAACTGATCTAAACAAATTCAAGTTGACTGAATAGTTTAGTGAGGAATGATCAGAAAAGGCAGCAGAACTGACCACTAGGTGGCAGAATTATTTCCTTGCCTTTGAAAGGTGACCTTGTAGTTGGTAAGGCCTTGATAAGAGATTACGTCCTGTCTACACTACAGTAAAAAGCATATTATAATTTTCTTCACTGACATGGCACATAACCTCAGCTGACTTTCTGCCATTCTAAACTTTGCTGGGCCTTAGATTTTTCATCTGTAACTTGTGACAATATAGAACCTATTTTATTCGATTGTGATGAAGATTAAATGAGATTAAGTGGCAAATCTTATCACACACCAATCAATTGTATCTATTCAATAAATTCTCCTTATGATACCTAAGTCATCATCATGTTGACTTTCTAAATTGAAAAGAGTTTTAGTGCTCAATGGCTCAAACATTATGGGAGAAATCCGATGGATTCCCCAACACAGAAGACTGAATAACCAAATACCTCTCAAGATTGTTAGTACATAGAAAATAAATTGGAAAATACTTTTGTTCAAAAATTGAATTCAGGGAAATTGTAGATTCTTGTTTAAGGGTCCATATCATTTCACTACTTCCAAAGTCAAACTTCAGTTTCCCACAAATAGGCAACTGACTCCTACACATTGAAATCATCATCCTTAAGTCTTTATGTTCATGTTATTCTTCACATTAAATGTAACTCTGCCTCTCAATACCTCTTATACATTTTAGTTCTGTTCCCTAAATTCACACAGAATGAGTGGGAAGAAAAATAGTGAGCAAAACAACAAAAAAAACTCATAAAAATTTTTATATACTACAATGACAATTTACCTGTAATCTCATATATTTTCTTATTTTGACTAATAATATTTCAGAGAGCTGAAAGCAATTAGTTTGATTACCATAGAATATTCTCTAATCAGGGCTGGGGTTGTGGCTTCGTGGTAGAGCATTTGCTTAGCCTGTGTGAGGCACTGGGTTTGATTCTCAGCACCACATATAAATAAATTAATAAAATAAAGGTCCATCAACATTTAAAAATTATTTAAAAAAGAGTGTTCTCTAATGTGGATGAAAGTTTTAGGTTACTTTAGAAATGCCATATAAGATATTATTCTGAATCTCTTTTGTAAAATTATTTTAATTGACAAATAATTTCTATTGATGGGGTACAATGTAATGTTTTTACATGGGTATACATGTGGAATGATTAAATCAACTTAACAAATCTAATCACCTCATATGTTTATCATTCTGTGATTAGAACATTTGAAATGTACTCTTTTGGCTCTTTTGAAATGCATGATATGTTATTAACCACAGTCTCCATATTGGGCAATAGATCTCAAAAAAGTGTGCTTCTTCACTGAAACTATACCCTTCAGTTGACATCTCATTCTCAACATCCACCCCTTCCCAACCCCAGCATCTCTATTGTCTGCTTCTATGACTTAGACATTCAAGACATCCTATATAAATCAGATCACACACTATTTCTTTTTTATATCTTGCTTATTTTGTATCTCTTATGTACTTAGAGTCTGAAAGCTCTCCATTTGCTCTTATGATGCTTTGGTACTTTAAAATATGATATGTAAAACTGAATTCTACATAGAAGAAGAAAGTGCATTGTTTCCATTAAAAAGAAAAAAATCCCAGAGCAGTTCCCATGCTCCCTGCTGCTGCTCTACTCACAAGTAGGCCTCACACATGGAGCAGGTGTTGCCATGCATTTTCCCATCTGGGCCCTGGATGGGATCACGCTCTCTGGTGCAAAAAAGTTGTCCATTCTTCCAGGATTTGTGGTAGTCACTACATAACTTCTAAAAAATAAGGAGGAAAGTTGGAGGTATTAAACAAAGTTTGAATCAGATTGCAAAAATGACTGAAATCGAGCCTTCTTTAAAACTGGAGATCAACTCTTGGCTTACTTTAAGATAGTTCCTAATTTTAAGGAATGGATATTTTTAAGTAATAATATTAATGAATCCTCAAGCAAGAAAATCACACATGTACATGCACACATGCAAACACACAAAAACATCATCTGTACAAATGTTTCATAGGGTTCCCAGGAATTCATGTGTTCCCTGAATGTTCATCCACAGGCTCCTATGCCTCTGACTTAATGGAGAAGGTACTTCACCTCAAAGTTAGTTGTGTTTGCAGATTGTCTTTTATTTCTTAAATTACTTTCCTTCTTTTTCTTTTCCTCTTCTTCTGCTTGGCTAAACAAGAGTGGTTGAAGAAAAGATATGAGAAAGAATCATAGAATTTTCAGATTGGTTATGATCTCAGATAAAATTTAATGATGACAGCTAATTAACATTTATTAAATTCTTACTGTGTGCCTCAGTCTGTGCTCATACTATGAAATACATGTGACTTCATATAGTAAAACTATAATGATAACCCAATTTTTCTAATAAGAAAACAGATAGACAGAATGGCTAATTTGTCCAAGGACACAGAACTGTTAAGTGCAAACCAAGAATTTAAACCCTGGTCCAGAGGTGGTTTTGTAAACTTCCAGGGCTCAGTACTGTATCTCTGATGACTGTCTAGCCTTTGCCTTAATCTGTCAGTAATACCTTTACCTATATCGTCCTTGACACTCAATGGTAAGTCATTCCATCTTTGAAATCATCAAACTGTTAGGAAGTTCTTCCTGGCATTGAGCTGGAGCCTGTCTTCCAGAGCTTTCACCCACTGGCCCACTGGCCTCACTTGCATCCATGGAGACAACCTAGAAATAGTCCTGTTTCACTTCTTGGACATTTCAAAACTGTAACTCTCCCCTGACCTAAGTGTATGCTCATCTTAATCATCAAAGGACATGGATTTCATGTCTTTCTCCAATGAGGCAGTTTTTGCAAATATGCTTTAATTCTTGTATTTCCCTGTTAAAGTGGTCCCCTCATAATCGAACATACGACAAAACAGAAAGGGCAACACCCTCCCTTACTTCCCCACTGCTGCTGCTCTACTCACAAGTAAGCCTCACACATGGAGCAGGTGTTGCCATGCATTTTCCCATCTGGGCCCTGGATGGGGTCATTCTCTCTGGTGCAAGGGAGTTTCCCATTTCTCACCAACTGTCGATATTCACTGCAAAGCTCCTGTCAAGGTATGGAAAAGAAGTTAATTCCTAACAGAAAATTCAAACATCCACATTGGCCTAAATAAGTGTTATATCTTGATAATCCCAGGAGTTTAATTGCATTTCTGTTAAATGTCAAATCAGTTCAACAACAACTATGTATCATTTTCTAAGAAATGGCCACAGATAAGAAATAATAGAATGTCACAATGTTAGAAGAGTTACATAAGAAAATCCTATCATAAACAGAATAAAATAAATGAAAATATATAGGTACAAGAATATCTGACAACTGAAAGTTTGGGATCATGAAATTTGATTGTGGAAACCAGGGAAGATGTCAAGAATAATTTGAGTTTGTCAAAAGTAAGTAGCATTTTCCTAGGTTAAAAAAATGGATTTGGTAATATGTGCACCACATTGTGAAAATAAAATAAGCCCAGAGAGGTGAGAAATGACATAACACATAGTGGAACATGAATTTCTGAATGAAGGTAAGGAGTCAAATTAGGAGAGAGGCATGGAAATTAAACTGAATTCTGTAGTTGATGAGTGTCTGTGGGTTTAAGCAGAGCAGTACTATGATCTGATTTACATCTTGAATTATTACTTTACTTTATTAGGGTAATGTTTGGATTATTTTAATAGGTGGATAAGAGAAAGGATAGAATTCAGTGGGAAAATTAAGTGACATTCATCATCACAACACATGCTGATCATTTGTCTAAGGTTTGGAAATGAATATTGTAATATTTCAGAGGTAAAATCCATGACTTTTGTGAAATCAGGGCATTTTTATTTCAACTCAGATATGAAATTTCAGGTATTCATTTGGAGAAATGACACATGTACAGTTTTTCCGGATAGTAGTTAGCAATAGCTAACAGCATCTATCTGGAAATGTTGAAATTAGAACTGGAACTCAATTATCGACTCCAATAAGTTCTTTTTAGTTTACAGAGTTAGTCTCTGATGCAGCAAATACAGAATGCCCATGACAGTCAACTCAATGCCATCTGGGATTGAAGGGTTGAGACCTTCTGATAGCCTCTTTGAGGTGTTCAGTTAGAGGAGAATTTGTTGGATGAATCCCACTCACTGCATATGAAGGTGCTTTTTCAGATCCTCTTTTGTTTCGTGCTTGGGCTTCGGCCTTTTTCTTTTCTTCAGCTTCTTGTTGGCTAAATAAAACAAAATAGAAGAGATCCATTAAGAGCAAACACATGCTGAATTCTTCACATGCTGCACCACTGATCTTTCTTCCTTCCTCAGGGTGCAGCATCCTTTGCCCTCTATCACTATATGTCAGCAAGAAGTAACAAAGCAGCCTCCAGTTTGGTATGATACTATGACTTCTTTGTAGTTGCTGTTTAACATCAAAAGAAAGATGGCAATAGTGGATCTGGAAAACTTGTTTTGTGTAAATTATTCCTCTTGCCTGTAGTGAGAAAAAAGATCATCAATGTCCACAAAGATGGTATCAAAATTAGACTCATGGTGATAAAACACCTGGAGGTGGAAAGCAGCTTTAACCAAGTTCACTGACTCATTCTCTTGTTTCTCAGAAAGGATGAGAGGTAGAAAGGCCGTGGCTATCTATACCTTCAGGATGTGACTACAACCAAGGTATCTTCCCTTAGGTCCATAGTCTGTGTACACATCATGCAGATCATGGCTTTCAGTTAAACTTAAAATGCAGTGCTTATTCAGAGCTGCTTTATCTAAAAGTCAAATTGGTGGGACCAATGGGTATAAAACAATGATTTCCACACACCGATAAACTAAATAAGCCTAAATTTGCTTTGTACAATGCAATTGTATGTCTTGCACAGTTAACTGATGGTATTTCAGCTGTACATGGCTATTAACCAAAACAAAAAGTTAAATATAGCTTTTTTATAATCTAAATATAGTCAGATTCTTAATCTGAATATAACCAAATAAAGTGAGAACTATTTTAAATAGTGAAAGGAAACTGGTAGTTCTCACTTACTAAAAATGTCACAGTAGATGAAGTAACCTTTAAGGTAATTTTATAGACGTTTATGGTTGTTTCCTGGGCATTTCCATTCAATTTCTATCAGTGCTAACTTTGAACTCCAAGTGCCATGGAAGCTGAGATGCCTATGTTGCCCAAATAGGTTCACCAACGAAACTTCAGTAAAATGAAGCAGCAACTAATATTTGTACACGTTCATGTTCATCAGGAGGTTCTAGTACTAAGAGAGTGAGCATCAGAGAAAACAAGGCAACTTGAAACAAATGACTCTGGCACTTACTCTTAGATCTACTGCAGCATCCTCTTTGTTCCCCGTTCAACTCTCTGATTTTGCACCACCAGTTTCCCCATCTATGGAACAAGCTGGCTCTACTAGGGCCCTGTGAGACATTCAAAAACTCTATACTCACAAGAAGGCTTGGCACATGGAGCACAGGTTGCCATGCATTTTCCCATCTGGACCACGGACAGGGTCACTTTCTCTGGTACAGAAAAGTGTTCCCTTCTTTGCTTTTTCTTGAAATTCACTGCATTGTTTCTGAATAATGAAAATGAGACACCTTAGACATAGGTCTCCATTTGTAAATTTTGTATGTCGTTGAATTAAAGAAATTGGAAAAGAGAAATTTTGAATGAAAAAGTAAAACTTAGGATTTGTAACACTTCTCTCCTTACAATATTCATCAATTTAAGGATTCAACAGATATATTAAATTAAGAGGATATAGATATGAATGTGATTCAGGTCGTTCATTAGCCAAATAGAATAAGTAATTTCAATTTGCAGGGCTAAGAGATATAACTCAGGTCTAAATTAATTGTGCAATAGAAGTTCCAAGCACTTTTGACTAAGTTGTGTCTTGAGGATGTATACAGGAACGCAAAGGAACAAAAAGTCCTCCAAGAGGAATTATGACAGGCAAAATCCTAGTGGCGGTATATTACATATTTTCTTGAGATAACTTAACATTTCCATGAGCATAGTAGCTAAACAATTAGTTGGGTAAAGAAATAAAGGTTTGAGAAATGGTCAAAAAGGAGACCTTGGAATATTATCAAAACCAGACCACTATGCTTCTAAAGGAACTTGAATCTTATTCTTATGCAATGAAAACATGATAAATATTTATGGCAGAGAATGATAGAATCAAAGTTTTGCTTTAGAAAGACTGCATGTCATATTGGTGAAGGAATTGGGAGAACAGATATTGAAATTAAAGAAAATCCAGATTATAGAAATAGAAAGAAAGGAGAATGGGAAGGAACAAACCAAGGTAGGAAGAGATTGGGGAGGGAAGAAATGGAAGAAGAAGATAAGGAATAGCTGAGGCACATTTGAGCACTAAAATGAGAAGAACTTGGAAAACTAGGATTAAGAGGAAGAAAGAAGTTAAAATTGAGGCCTAGGCAACAAGATTGAGTTACACAGACCCCGAAGGCAGCTTAATGGGGCAGGTCACTGCAAAACTGTGCTATGTCTCGTAGAAGGTTGGTAATGGTAAGAATGAATCGAAGTAGGATTTATGCACAGAGATTTCTACCTTTTCAATAAATGGATCAAATATATTCTAAGATACTTTCAAACATTGGAATTTCATAATGCCAATGACTCATGAGAACATCTCCTGTTCTATGACGACAACAGGGAGGGTGAATTGATCTTGAGGACTGAGGAAAATGAAAACTAAATGTACATAAAAGTGTATAGACCAGACAATGCATCAATGCAAAGGGAAACTAGGAGGTGCCTGAGCTAAGACAATAGCAATAGAAAAGCCGGCAGATGGTAAGTTGAGAGACATTCAGAAAGCGGATGTAGCATGATTTTAAAGAAAGCGTATTGAATTTCTAAGTGATTTTAAAGTGAATAGATTCACAGCAGCTACCACACTATGAAAGAGACACAACACACTTTGAGTTCAGATGATGTTTTGAAATACCACTTTCATTTGAAATGTGAATTATTTTACTAATGAGCTTTGGTTACTTTCCTCCAAATAGAGCAAGAAATGGTAATGACAAAATCATTTTTCTAAGTTTAAAAAAAAACTATAAATTAATTTTCAGAAAAATTGTTAGTAGCAGGGAAAGTATTAAACAAATTTGAAAGTGTATACTAAAATAATATGCCCACACATCCACACCTCTCACACAATTGTCATAATTAGATTGATCAGACTCATCCCCACCTCGATTTCTCTTTTAACTTTTTCTTCAGGCTTTTCTGGAGTTTGATCTGATTCATTTTTATTTTTTTCTTCTGTAAAGGTCCTCAAGCTGGAGAAAAATAAATAAATGAGTGCAGATACTACAAAACTTCATGCTGCAAAATACTTATTGGGTATAGATGGAAAAGCAGCTAAGTTTTCCTGGGTTCTGTACAAGCATATTCTAATCACCTTGAGCTCTACTAAAAAGATCTTCTTTCTCATCTCTCCTTTTAAATATTCCCAGCTTAAATTTTTGAAGAGGTCATTCCAGACCCAAAATAGAAATGAGCTCTATATCTATCACTGTGTTTTCATACCTCACTAATCTTCTCTTATGGAATAGTTTTCGTTCTGTCTTACAACATGCAAACATGTATCTGCATGTGTGTTCATGTCCATGGCTTACTTCTGCTATTAACCATAAGCTTCTTCACAGAAGGGATCATCATTTATATATTCATTCATTCATTCACTCACCTATCATTTAGTTAGTAACTACTTTTTGACAGTCCTTGGCCTGCATCTGGGTACAAAATAGTGTATGATATAAACCTATCCCTTATTCTCTTGGCATTTATAGTCTACTAGGGTGATAATAAACAAATAGTCATAGAAACAGTTACACAATTACCAACTGTGATGATTGGTTATTAAAGACAGTTACCAAGGATTCGAAGATTGATTTTTGATTAGGGACTTCAAGAGGTCTTATCCAAGTAAGAGAATCTTAAAATGTAATCTACAAGAGGAGGAGACATTGGCCAAGACCTAGAGGCACTGGCAGTACACTGCAGGCAGGAAAGAGCTTACGAAACTCAAGGATCTGAAGGAAAGTGTAATGAGACCTGTCCAGGACATCTTCATAAATGCCATAATTTATACATAGTAGGATTTGCCCTTTTCCCAAGGCCACACATCCCAGATAAAAAAGTTAAGTATAACACAATTAAAATGTATGGAAATAATTTTTTTGAAGATGTTCCATGAACTCTGTCACAATTACGTAATTACTGAAGAAAAACAAAGTCTTGGTATCTGCTTTACCCCATTCTGTGCTATGACTGGGTACTGATGAGGCTCACAAAGGTCCCAGGGGAAATGTGAAGAAGTGTTTTCTCAATCAGCCTTCTAACTGGGAGATGGAATGGTACTCAGAAAGAAACCAAACATTGGTGCCCACTTACTGATGGTATTGTGATTTGTGGAGGACATAAACTGCTCAGAATCATTCTCACCAACAAACACTTCCACTCAATATTATTCTGAATACTATTGAAGCAAAGTTAGATCAGTTCTGGTTAGTCTCCACTTCTACACTTTTAGAGATTCGGAAACATTCCTGCTTTGTACTCACAAAACTTCAGCACACAGTGAGCATTTGTTGCCATGCATCCTGCCATCAGGGCCACGGATAGGGTCACTTTCCCGGGTACAAAAGAGTCTCCCATTCCTCACTTGGCTCTCAAATTCCTTGCAGAGGTCCTTCAAAATGACAAGTCATTATATGCATCATTTTTTGCTCTTTAGTCTTGAAACTTTACATGATAGAATTATAATCACAGGATGCCAGATCTGGAAGTACTGGTAAACACAACTTATTAATGAGAATTAACAGGGAATAAAAATTATGTTGTCAAATTATTTGGCACTTGTATCTGTTGTGCAGTATATTTATTAAAAGGCAAAAAGAGCTTAGGAAAGAAGAAAAGGGAGTATTTCCTAAAACTAAAACTAGGTTGTTCTTGCCAACTTCCTAAACCATAGGAAGAACAAAAACAACAAAAAAAGATATAAGGTTTTTCCAACATAAACCCAGCAGAAGTATCCACGACCAAAAAAAGAAAAATGTCACAGAAAATAGAATTCAAGAAATTAGATGTTTAAAATTTACTAAATAAGGATCAAGTCAAGAATAATCTGGTCCAAGGGAAAGGGAACAATGTGGGGGTCCAGCAGCACTATATCTACTGCGCTCTGCTTCCTTTACCTTTGTTCATTGTGTTTCTGACATTCTGACGTTATAGGTGAAAACTTCTGAAAGAGTGAATCTAAGTTTTTTTTCTCCCCCACCTTAGAGAGATATACAGACCATCAAGACAAATATCTACTTAGATAACCTAAAAAGGTTGTGAATTATAACAACCAAAAAGAGATTCATTCTCAGATTTCCTGAAGCTTTGGAAAGAATTTTTGGTTTCCTGCTGCGTTTTGAAAATTTTATTTGCTGAGAGCTATACCTAACTAAAAACTACCCCAAATTATTCTAGGTTTGAGATCTCCACATCATATGTTGTGATGATATGTATTATTATATAAACTATAAAAAATTTGCTATAAAACCTTTGCAACTGTGTGACCCTCATCTTTCCATTTCAATCAAGGAAACAAAGCATAAAGAGGATGACTGGAAATCAGGGGACTTGGGTGCTTAGATTGTGGCTTGACTTGCAGGGACACATGAACAAAGACCCATCACCTTTAGGAAGTCAATATTGCCCTCCATACAGTGAGGTTTTTGGAACAGATGCTTTTGAGGACCTTTTCTAGATCAAGCATTTTCTGATTTTTCTTTATGATTCAAATTTCAATAAGATGCTTTAAAGAAGAATCCTAATTGCCTCCTTGTAATAAGATACTTGTTTATGAAGGAGTAAAGGGTCTGTGCCAAACTTCCTGGTTGTAACAATCTAGGAATACAGATGCTGATAATCATGGCACGGTAATAAAATTAATGCTTAATGGTTCCCATAAGAGACACAATGATAATTTCAGTTTATAAGTTGTGATTCATCCACAGAGATTCTGAAGAAACTCTTTTGTGAGCAACCCACTGACAGGTTAATTACAGAGCAGCATTGAGCCATCGGTGTAAAGCAGCCCTATTTAAGGCAGTTACGCCTAATGACCCCTGCCACACAGAGGCCAGGGTAGCCTGGACCTGACAAAAAGCAGGGGAGAACAATCTTGTATATTAGGGGTAATAAATGCTACCTATCAGAGGATGACCCAGACTTTTAGACAGAAATTCACCAACCACCATGGAAGGACTACTTTCAATCCTTGGGAAGTGCTGAGCAAACCATGGAGAATTATTAGTACTTCCTTTTTCATTTTTAAACTCAGAATACCCAAATAAGCTAGGGAACTTTGTTTCATTAACTAACATTGTTGACGTGGAAGGTCAACTCTTGATACCCAAACATGTGCCTGTTTTTTCCATAGGAAAACTCAAGCCCTACAATCCACAAAAATAATGTTTGTATTAGTAATAAGAATGCAGGATGTAGAATCACAAACAGGAAGGCAAAATCGAGGTCATTTATCTAACCTCCTTATTTTGCTGACAAGAAAATTGAGGCCCAGAGAGGAGAAGATTTGCTCTGTCTCACACACCCAGAGAATGACAAAACAAAGCTAAACCCCAGCTGTCCTAACTTCACAAAGGCCAGTCACCTAGCAAAGCAATTGCTGTCCCTCTTGTTTAGAGTAGGGTTTGATGTGACTTAAAATCCAGGCTCCATTAACTACAGTGCTTCTTCAATTAACAAAAAGAATAACTTTTTGTAGTAAATTGAAAAATTAAATTATCAAATAATTTTTGGGGAAAACCCTTCATTTTAAGAGTATTTTTTGAACCACCATCTCAATATTAGAGATGTTTATTTAAACAAAAACAAGACCTTTATAAATGCAGGCTTCAATAAGGTTATAAGCATATGGAAAAGTGAGTAACTCCAACTTCTGTCAGTGGAATTTGTTATAAAATATATCAGTGAGTATACTGTTTAAGAACTTTAAAGTCATTCCTCATTTGTGTTATGTTGCAATTTTTTTAAAAAAATGTATTCAAGGCAAAACGGTTTAAACCATGCCAGAGAGAAGGCTGATGGAAATTAGCAAGATTTAGTGTACGCAAATTTTATTCTTTGGGGGGAATGGGTAGCAAGGGTGGAAATTCATGTTTTGAGGTGGGAAATGTTGATTTAAATCTCAACCTAATGATGATATAGAAGGAATAGTCAAATTGGGGATTTTTAACATTAAAACCAAGCCATCTAATAGTCAATTTGAAGAATTCTAACATTTAAAAAAAAGCCATGTAGTAATAAAAGACAATGACATTATTGCATTATTTTAAATGTTCAAGCAGAATTTGGTTAATGTTCATGGCCACAAGAACAAAACTCTATTGGTGAGACATTTACCTTTTCAGCATTTCGTCGGATTCTATTTTCACCTTCTCGCTTAGCATTTTCTGCAGCTTCTTTTAAACTGTTACAGAAAATGAACCACTGATTAGTTTATGCCTGGATCCTATTTTCAGGAGCCAGCCTTACTTTAAGCACTTCCATACCCTCTGCCATAACCTGTTGAAACTGATCCATTTGCAGGAGACAAACATTTCCCTGTCTTGAATGCCTAGCCAGAGAAATTGCCAAAGATAAGGAAGGGTGTGAAACTGACTCACTGCCAGTCAATTAGAAGCTTTGTTCTGTAAGAGTGGATGGGTGTGCCAACTTGATTGACAAACAGAAGGCTGTCAGGAAAATTCCCTGTAACAGGCAGAACCAAGGGCTTTAGAACAATGCTGTGACAGGGGTGAAACCAAACTGCACATCTGAGGAATTGCCCTCCACACCCTTTTGTTTAACTTCTTAAACCTTAAAGTATTTGTTTGCCTTCATGTAAAGTCATGGTTGTTAGTAAAAGCTAAATTTGAATTGCGCTTCTAAACCCTTTCACATCTATTACCTAATTATAGTCTCATCCTCAAGACAGGTGTTGCAATATTACTACAGTGGAAGAACAGGCTTAGAAAACTCAAAACTCTTTTTCAGTCGGTGCATGAAAAGAAACAGAAAAACCACAGAATTTAGGGCAGGTTTGAACACTGCAAGCACATGCCTCCTAGGTAAGAAAGTGGAAATCCACTTTCCTGTCTGGAAACCAGTAATAATCACCATCTCTGGAACCTGATGGGACATGCCCTTCAAAGCTACAATGGCTGATGAACATTTTTCAAAGGCAAGTGTGAAGTTTATTAACCTTTTAAATCTTCTTCTGCCCTGATTTTAAAGAATCAATGAGATTAAATATAGCACTTTTAAAGCTTGCTGATGCAAGGATTAGAGTCTACACCTTGTTTAACAGCCAGAATACAAAAGACTAATTGCCTCATATTCATATCTGGGTCTTCAGTGCCCCAAACAGTGTCAGGCACTCAGAGAAAGTTTCACCCAATTGTTCTTTCCCTTTTATAACATTCACCTTTTACACGAACAATGAATTCAGACACATGACATTATTATTATTATGATTGCTTAAGATTAAACTGTCATTATTCAGTAAGGGTCTCTACACATTCCCAAATGAAGCAATGTATGCCATATGACTGACCTTGATCATTCTATATAAAATTGCTTCTAAACTTTAAAACATTATGTCTTATAAAACACCAGGTATTTTGAGAATAAAGGCTCTCCAATTAAATAACTAGCATAATCACTTTATTCTCTCCTTTTAATAAAATTTAATTGATAATATGAAGAAAAAGAAAAGAAGCCATTCTGAAAGCAAGGGGTTTCACATTATAAAGACAAAGGATTGCATGCTTCCTAAAAAGGACTCTTGCTCCATGGAGTGGCTTCTGGGGAGGAACCCAGTGCATGCTCAGAGGTCCATTGGGGAGGAGAATACTTACAAGAGCTCCGCACACATGGCACACTTGTTGCCATGTGTCCGCCCATCAGGACCAAGAACCGGATCATTCTCTCTTGTGCATCCAAGTCTCCCATCTTTCACGTAGGCCCGAAAAGCACTGCATACATCCTGAAGAACGGGAAAAGGAACTTGGCATTCGCCAGAATAATTGTAGTGCTTACAACACTGTTTTCATAAATTTTATAGAAGCCAGCATCTCTTGCATCATGATGGGCCCTAGACACCAAGAGCAGTGCCAGTTGTGTAGAGGCTGCTCATTGAGTAGTTATAAATCATATACTTAAGTATAGAATTCTTTTACTTTTTCATTCATTAATGCAGAAAACATTGATAATTGGGCTAGAATTCAGGTAACTCATTATCTCCTCGGAGATGCAGAAAAAGAAACATTTAAAATAGTATGCACTAAAATCCTTCAGGGAGGTAAATTTCAGGTACCTCAGGGGCCTAAAGCAAGGGCTCCGAATGCTAAAGAACAGGAATGTTTTTCATCTAGAAAAAGTCAAGCTCCACATGCATGTGACACTTTCTACCATCGCAGACTCACAGAATCAGTATTGAAAGTATTTAGTCTAAATCTCATTTTAGTTAAGTAATGGGAAAGTTCTTCCAACAGCAAGTGACAACTCTTGAGTTTCGACTCAGGTTAAATGACTGAACTTTAGGGCCCTTTTCCCTACACATGCAGTTTCCTTCAGATTGATTGATTGATTTCTTTCTTTCTTTTTTTTTAATTGCAGAAATAGAGTTGGAAGTTCTAACCACCTAAGTAAAGTGATTCTTTTCAGGAACTACCAATTACTCTTCCATTAGCTGATGTATTCACTATTCAAGCAAAGCAAGAATGACTCCCTTGCAGGCAGGCACCAAAGAGGAAAAGGAGAGCACCCACTTTCTCTACGAGATCACCTCCCCACCCGCCTTCCCCCCAGTCTGCCACATGTCCTCACCTGCTCTGGATTACTGCTCTCACATTTTCCTTTGCTTTTTATGCCAACTTGGGAGCGGGTCTTCCTGGAATCACAAGTTGACAGACACAGCAGTTTATATCACAGAACTCACCGCCATTCCAACCTCACTTCTCTTTATTGTATTTTGATCCTTTTTGCTCCTGAGAACAGTGTCACATTCCATTCTTTATTTTTATTGTCAAATGAGAGCCTGTTCATGTAGAACTCTAAGTCAAAAAAATGGTCCTGTTGGAGGGCTGATAATACTCAGAGTTGAAATGTACTTTTCCAGAAACCTTTTTTCCTCTGTGTCTGTGGTAGGAATTCACATCAGAAGATAGCCAAAGGAAGACTTGTAATTAGATGTTAGATGCCCCTGACGGCAACTAACTGCTGCAGTTGCTCATTATTTTAAGTAAATAATTTCAAGTTTTTATTACCCAGCATCCCACTATAGTTCTCTTCATTTGGGTTACACTGACTAGTGTTCTACTTTCAAAGTCAAGTATGTAAAGTCCTGATAATTCACTCTGTTCAGTCTATAGACCTTTAAAGAATATCTGATAATATAGAACCATAAAGGTATGATACTTCCTACGTTCTAAAAAGATAGCTTGCTATTTAAGATCTATATAACAATAAAAATACAATAAAATAATACAAAGAATAATTAAGTATATAAATTGATAAGAAAAAAGTTTGATTTCCAATTATATTGGCTGAGGAAAGCTATTAAAATTAAATTCATATAATATTGTGACATTTCCTAGAAGCCAGAGCTAAGAAAGAAATATAATAAAGAGTATGTTTCTCACAGTATAGTAAAAAGGAGTATTCCAGAAATCTGGGGAGAGGAATTTTCACCTGGACTAGAGATTTAAAGATCTTAGACAAGATTCCTTGCTCAAGACAGTAAAAAATAAATGTTTCTTGTGTTTGCAGTTGTGTTACAAAATAAATATCTCATAACAATCTGCGTGTTCTTCACAGCTCTATGTTCCTTTCTGTTTCTTTATGTTGGCCCTTTGTGGGAGTTCAGAGAATAATTTTAGAATGCTTTCTGAAAATTCGAACATGTGAAAGAGCAGAGTGATTTATTTTGGCGGCAGATTCTTATCGTAAGAAGAGATAAAACTTAAAGAATGTCAAAGAACGAATATGCCCTGACTAGTCTTCTCATGCGTTAGCTATTTTATTTGCAAAAACACAAGAGCAGACAACTCAAGATCGAGGTCACAAGTCAGAACCTGCAGAGCAAGTCTGCATCTTGTTGGTGGAAAACAATCAATAACCAAGCCTAGCCTCGAGGGTGGAGAAGGAACAAAACGGGGGCAAAATTTAGGGCAGCGAGACGCTTTATCTGTTTGGCAAAGGTTGAGTAGATGAGAAGTTCATTATTTACAGTTCCAATTGCCTTCTCTAATATTTTTAATTAATGAACACATATACCATTTGATGATGAAATCATTCTGTTTAAAATGGCATGTTAGATGATAGAAGTATGCAAGTACACACCAATGTACATATAGCATCCATGTGTACATATGTGTATGCGTCTATATGTATGTACATACACATGTATACAGATATTACACAGATATATATATACAATATATATACATATATGTATATACATGTGTATATACATATATATAATGCATATATATACAATATATACATATATACAATATACATGTGTGTATATATATATACAATATATATGTATATGTATTGTATATATATATAATCTCCCTCTCCTGTTCACTTCATAAAGACAGTGATGATAGTGCACACAAAAATAAAATATAAAATTATGCCATATACATAACTGTACACATGTCTTAAGAGTAGTAAAAGAAGTGGTACTAATAATTTATGGATAGCTAAGTTCTACAAAATGAATCATCTTAAAGACGGGGGAACCTGTCTTGTGACTATGCAGAAAGCAGGCTTTCTCTTTTCAGGGAATCCACTCACTGATTCTCAGCACACAGCTCACATCTGTTGCGGTATGTTTTCCCATCTGTGCCACAGACAGCAGCTTCATCAGCAGTACAGATAAAATCCCCATCTTCTTCTCCTTTCCGGAAATCATTGCAGTTCAGCTGAAAGAGACATGATCAAGGAGCATTAAGATAGAAGAAATAAAATGTTCATTGGATACATAAATAGGTTAACAGTTTAAGCCCAGAATAATGTAACTCGCTATCAGAAAAATAAAAACATATTAAGATCAGTGAACTAATAAAATCATGGGTAATGAAACATATGGAAAAACAGAGATATAATTAGCTTTCAAAAAAAAGGATCTCAGAATGATTTCAACCACATGCTATCTGGGTGGAGTAGGTCAAACCACTTCTCTGAAACTTGGTACACTGTCAAATCCTGCCTGCCTTCTCCATAGAGCATTAGTGAGGCCCCACAGGTAATGGATATGAAAACTCTGTAATCTATAAACTACAATAAAGTTTCTGCCAACATAGATTGGGATGATTACTAAAAGCCAGATTTCTGTGTTCATAATTCTAACTGTACCACTTATTAGCTTGTGTATTGGGCAAATAGCTTAACCTCTCGGGCTCATTTGTAAACGGGGTATAATTTCACCAAACTCTCAGGACTACAAGGATATTAACCATGTTACTACATGTACAGCAGTTGAAATAGCCCTAACATATTCCAATCATCTGTTGTTGTTATTTTAAATGTTTTCTCCACTGATGATCAAGCCAAGAAATCTAAACGTCTTTTAGGGATAATGAGAGAAATCCCCAAATCTCTGCTCTAATAATATGGCATAGACTTAGGGACAAACCTGTAGGGTGAGAAAACAATTGCACCTGGCAATAACTGAAGGCTAGTGTTCATATCTCAGATGTGCTACCCACTCACCTCACCTCTTTGAACCTCACTTTCCTCACCTGAAAAATGGGAATTCACACCCTACCCACATTCCAGATCTGTGGTAAAGATCAAATAAATACTCATGAAATATTATTTGGCAATAATTATTGTGACATATGCTAACTAAAGAAGAGAGTTATCTTAAATTTAACTTCTATCTAAAACCAGATGGATAAAATGGAAGTATCCCATGCTTAGGACCTCACACTAAAAAAAAAAAGAATTGAATGTCATCATCGTTCAAATACTTTAATGGTAGATATGGAACACTTAGAATATATTCCTGTGATGATCTAGCATGCCACAAAGATAGCAAGTATGTAGGATAGATACAAATATGAAGTGAATTTATCAACTAGAACATATGCTTGCAGAAATCTCCTACAAGGCAATAAAAAGGAAAATTTTAAAATAGAAGAAAACCTATAACACTATTCCACTATTCATATAGACATTCAGGAAGAAATCACAAATAGAGTGAAAATAATATAAATAATATAAATATATTTTACTTCATTCATTCATTTGCTCATCTGTTTCACATCATTTATTACATTTATATATGATTTTAGGCACTCTACTAGACTGAGTCTGACCCAGAAAAAATAAATTTAAAAAAAAACACAAAATACTGTTTTAAGGAGCTTATCTTCTGATAGGAAAAAAACAATACATACAACAATTTGAGATGATAGTGAGTGCTGCAAAAAACCAACTAACCAACATGATAGTGCCTAGAAAGGTGATGATTTTAACTTTCAATGTGCAAGGAAGATCTTTCTTCAAAGGTGACATTTGAGGGGAGATGAGATTAATAAGGAGTCATCCATCAGAGGCCTGAGGAAAGAACATTCTAGGTACAGAGAACTACCATGGCCAAAAATTCATAGAGGTGACTAGATTGTTCTGCTCAAGGTGCAGAAAGAACTGTGGCCAGAGCATGAATGAGAAAGACGGAGAGAGAGAGAGAGTGCGCACACGAGCTGCTGGCTTTCTCTCAAAAGTCATTTCTGGAAACTACAGAACATGAAGAAATTACGGGTCAAAGAAATTAACTTGGGACAATCACTGCTCTTTCCCTTCACCAGAAAATCAACAGCAATACTAAATCTCAGGTGTTGCCAGGTGGGTGACCATACACAAATCAAAAGTCCAGCTGGGAAGTCATTAGAACAGGTGCAAGCATTTAATACTCCACCTCCTCCCTCTCTGAACTCCATAGGTTGTTGAAACAGACTACAGAAAACACCACTTCCTACTGTTGACAACTACTGGGAGCTCACACGTGCATCCTGACCTGGAGTGGCAGCAAACTGGAGGGGCGGCAGTGGTTCCAGGACCTTCAGTCCAGACCTTATCCCTTGTTTTATCCTTACATTCAGCAGAAACTTGACCTTGAACATTGTCAAATTCACTTTAGCAACAAAAAAATAGCTAAACACATTATGGAAAGTAAGAGTAAAAATGTATTACAAGAATGAATCAGAGATTATGACCCTATGCACATATATTATAACCTGACCACTGTAATCCTACATCATGTACAACCTGAAGAATTAGGAGTTATACTTCATTTATGTATGATGTGTGAAAATGCATTCTATTATCATGTGCAACTAATTAGAACAAATTAAAATATGTATGTTCATCTCAGGAGTAAAACAACATAAAAGAAATTCAATGTGTTAAACAGCGTGTATCAACTGAGGCAGAATTGTTGGAATGGACACAAAAATAATACATTAAAAGCATAACTATGATTTAGAGAAATAAGAAAATACAACAGCAATATGAAACAGGAAAATAGAAGTTATAAAGGAAGAAAAAGAGGAGATTTTCAATTAGAAAATATTTTAAAATAATACATAATGTAAGGAATAAAAGATGTAGCTACAAATAGATGAATTCACAAATCAGAAACTCTACTAGAAGGCAATGGAAGTGGAAAACAAATTTTAAAAAGAAGAGAAAATCTAAAGGACCTAATGAATAGAATTAGAAGTCCACCAGGTAGAAGCATCTCAACAAATAAGAAAAATTCCTACAGTTGAAGAAAAAGATAGCCATAGCAACTAACCACTAACCTTTGTTAAAAACAAATAAGTAGTGGAGGTTTATAGGGTGTTTTCAGAAAATAAACTGAGAAAACTAATATATTAGGAGAGAAAGCAAAAGTAGTAGTAGCAATAGACAGATATAAGCAATAGTAATAAATAATTGAAAGTATGGATTTTTGGTTCAAGGTAGATATAAGAATAAAACTAAGCAGTTACATTCAAATCAGTACCAAAGAAAATTTAGAAAAAGGAAACTAATTTAAAAATAATTTTTAGAAATAAGTGTAGTAACTGGGGGTGTAAATGTAGCTCAGTGGCAAAGTGACTTCCTAGCATTCAAGAGGCCCTAGATTGGAGTCCCAGCACTGAAATAAAGAATCAGTGCAGTAAATGAAAATATGAAAAACTGGGGGAAACAAGCCCTACTACAACAGAAATGACAATAAATGTAAATGGGTTAAACCCACAAAATAAAAGACGATTAAGGGCCTGAGAATGTGGCTCAGAGGTAGAGTGCTTGCCTGCCTAGCATGAAAAAGGCACTGGGTTCCATCCCAAGCACCACAAAAATAAATAACTAAATAATATAAAATTAAATGAAAGATAATTATTGAGTGGATTTTCAAAAATAGGATCAAACCATGTATTGATCACAAGAGAAAATTTTAAAAGCTCATAAACATTAAAACATCAAGAAAAATAAAGACAGATGCAACAATATTAATACTTAAAAATAGACTTCAGTCAAAATGTATCATAAGTGACAAAGAAGAACACTACATGAAGTAAAAGTGAGAACAAGCAGGTACATCACAATAATGAATCTACATCCATCTAACTCGAAATGCATCAAACGATAAATACAGTCAAGTAAGAGCATTGGAGAAATAATCAACTAGAGATTTTAACATATACTTCTTAGATGCTGATACATTAAAGAAAAAAATTGAAAGTTTATTTTATTACATTTTTATAGAAAATAACAGTCAAGAAGCAGAAAATAAAAATTTTCTAGAATAAGCATTTTTCTGAAGGAGTTATAAAAGAATAGCTGTTAAGCAACAAAGAAAATCTTAAAAAAAACCCAAATGATCAATATCAGATTCTCTATTCTCTTACCAAATTTCATTGATACTAAAAGTTGATGTAAAATTTAAAAAGTGGCACGTATCACATATACATTATCAAATAATGTAAATAAGTTTGAGGGAGAGGGGATTAAGAAATATTTGGCAAAAAAATGATAAATAGAAACACTCTAAAATCCCGAGACTGATGGAAATAAATACTTTTGCCATAAAATATAAAAAATCAACGCACTAAGTATTTCTCAACCCATTCCAAAATAAGCAAAGTAAATTTAAAAGACAGAAATAAGTGATTTGGAAAAGAAAAGTAACAGAAAATATTTTTTAAAAACGGTGACAGAACAGATTTCTACTAAGTTGAATAAAAGAGAAAAAGAAGCCAAGTGTGGTAGCCCACAACTATGATCACAGGTATTAGGGAGACTGAGGCAGGAAGATCCCAAGTTTGAGGCCAGCCTCAATCGACAGCAAAATCCTGTCTCCAAACAAAAACTAAAAAGGGCTGGGGATGTAGCTCAGTTTTAAAGCACTCTAGATTCAGTATCCAGTACCCAGTACACACATGCATGCCCCACAAACACACACAGAAAGAAAGAAAACATGAAATGATAACTGAAAATAACTGTATAAAAATTGAAGTATAAATATAAAGACACTGTATTAGAGCTTTATATGCTATTACATTTGAAAAGCAAAATGAACACATGACCACAAAAAATATAAAATTCTGATGGTGCGATAAGGAAGAGAAAATTTCAATAGATCTATAAATATTAATCAGCTGATATACTGATCTGAGATATTCCTGCTGGAATATGACCAAGTCTGGAATACTCCCCAATCTATTTTGCTGAAGTTTTAGAAAAATTTGTATTTAATAATGATAATTTACAAGTTATTATAAAATCAAAGTGTGTAAACTGAATAAAATTATAAACTTCTTTATCCAGATATAATGCACATACCATAAAGTTCACACATTTTAAGTATATGATTTAATAATTTTTAAGTGTACTTAACAGAATTGTACAACCACCACCAGGACCAGTCTTACGATATTTCCATCACCCCAAGAAATTCCCCTGTGCCGACTATAGATACTCTGTTTCCACCTCCTGCCTTAGGCAACCATAGAAATTCTTTCTGATTCTACAAATTTGCCTTTTCTAGACATTTTATATAAATTAAATCAGAAAAATGTAATTGTTTCATTTTAGATTCTTTGACTTTGCAAAATGTTTCTAAGATTCACCTATATTGCAACAAGGTCAGAAGCACGTTCTTTTTTATTTCAGAATCATATTACATTGCATAAATAGAGTTCATTTTATCTAGTGTACATTTGGACATTTGAACTGATTTCAGTTTTGAACTATACTTGAGAGCATTATGTTAAGCAAAATAGGTCAAACTCAGAAATTCCAAGGTTGTATATTTTCTCTCAAATGTGGAAACTAGAGAGAGAGAAAAATCTCACAAAATAGAAGGAAGATCAATAGAGCAGAGAAAAGGGACCAAGGGAGGGAGGAGAGAGAAATGGGAAGTACTAGGAAATGAAACTGACCAAATTATATTGTTACATTGTGTGCTTAGACAAATATGTGACAATGAATCCCATTGTTATATATAATGATGATTTATCATTTTTAAAAAAAAACTTGCTACTGTGGTCACATGTATATGGGTAGACCTACATTTTCACAAACTTCACTGGGTTCCTAGGACTGAATTTGATGGGTGATATGGTAAATTCATGTTTAAAATGAAACATAATGTAGGGATTTAAGTCTTTTATTATGTACATTCAGTTTTCCTAGCATTTAGTTATGTTGACATGTTGCATACATTTTAGTTGATCATAAAGAGGAGGAATCTCAATTCTGTTCCACTGATCTTGCCTCTCCTTTTAACAATAACACATCACTGGGCACAATACTTTTAAGTAAGTTTTGAATTCATTTACTAAGTGTCCTAACATTTTTATACAAGTACTAGGATTAATCTATCAATTTCTATTTTTAAAAACCTCCCTGGATTTTGAAAAAATATATATTGAATTTTTAGGTTTTAGAAGAATTGAAATCCCAACAATATTAACTTTTCCATCTCTGAAGATGGAATACCTCACCATTTACAGTCATGTATTACTTAATGAGAGGATGTTCTGAGAAATGCACCATTAGGTGATTTCGTCATTGTGAGAACACCAGTGTATAATTACACAAACCTAGATAGTACAACCTATTACCCACATAAGCTGTACTATACACGTTATATAGCACAGCCTATTGCTCCTGGAACCACGATGAACAAACCAAAAGAAGTTTAAATCAAGCACAGAGAAAAATGAGGCAATCAGGAGCAATGGTCAAAATGAAATGTGTGAGTTTCCTGCCTGTGTCACATGGCATACTGTTTTATACTAGCCTCTATTCATAAGTAGAAGGACATACTCTAAAATGATGATAAAATATTAAGTTTATAAACCAGGAACATACTTGTCTATTAAATACTGTAAGCTGCACATGATTATAAATGTACAATTTATGTGACTTTTCTATGACAGGCAGCACAGTAGTTTGTTTACACCATACCACCACAAACATAAATGATGTATTGTGCTATGATATCATTAATCACTATAATCACGTTAGTGATATCACTAAAGATCAAAGTGATATAAACTTTTCAGCTTCATTATGATCTTAAGGAATCATAGTGATATATATACAGTCCATCACTGACCCAAACATTATAATGTGGTACATGACTATACTGAAATATTTCACATCTCTCATAATATAAGCCTTGTACTTACTTTATTAAATTTACTTCTATTTTAGTCTATTATAAGTAAAATTAATAATTTAATCTTGGAATTTTTCCTTGCTAGGATATAGAAATACAGTTGACTTTGTAATTTTGATTTTATACACAGAAGCCTTGATAAACTCATTTAATAGTTCTAGTGACTTTTCTTTTTTAGGGATCATAAGATTCTCTCCATATAATATCACTTTTCTGCAATGAAAATATTTATTTCCAAGCACTATTTAATTAAGTAATTTTCTTTACACTGGCTAGAATCTCAATTCAATGTTGAGTAGAAATGCTAAAAGTAAACCACTCTTTGCTCTCTTCTCAGTCTTAAGGGCAAAAGCATTCACTGTCTGACCATTAAGTATGATGTTAGTTATAGATTTTCACAGATAATCTTTATCAGAAAAAATTTACTTCTACAAGCAGTTTACTGTGCAAGTTTTTAATCCTGTATGAATCTTGGGTTTTGCCAAATCACGTTTCAACATTTATTGACATGATCATATGGTTTTGCCCTTCATTCTGTCAATATGGTATATTAAATTAACAAATTTCTTGTTAAAACAAACATGCAGTTTGAAGATAATTCCCTCTTGATTGTGATTTTATTCTTCTCACATTGTGGATTTAATTTGCTAAATTTCCCTGTCTGTTTATGAGGGATATTTTCAGGAGATTTCTGTTCTCATATCTTCATCTGAATTTTGTCTCAGCATGAAGCTGACCTCATGAAATGAGCTGGGAAGTATCTTCTCCCTCTCTGTTTCCTGAATGTGTCTCTGAAGAACTGGTACAGTTTCTTCTGTCAGTATTTGATGGAAATCACTAATTAAGTTATCTGGGCTTGGGCTTTTCTTTGATTTATTACCAATTCAAGTTCTTTACTTGCCTTGGGTCTGCTCTGATTTTCTATTTCTTCTTGATCAGTTTTTAAGAACTTATTTCTTAAAAATTTTTCCATTTTATTCAAGCAACTAATTTAACAGCATAGTGTTGTTTATAATATTCCATTGTCAATCTTGGTAATTTCTCCAGGGCATTTATCAATGCCTACTATTTAATTACTGATTGGCAAATTTGTCTCCTTTCTCTTTTAACCTTGATCAATTTAGCTAAAGAGCTTTTTTTTTCTTTTTTGTGACTTTGTTCATCTTTTTAAAGAACCAAGTTCCTTTTTACTAATATTTTCTAATATTTCTTTGTATTTTATTAATTTTATCTTTATTTTTATATGACCTTTGTTCTGCTTACATTTAATTAATTCACTCTCTTTTTCTTAGTTTCTTAAAGTGAATATTTAAATTATGACTTTGATTCCTTCCTTCTTTTCTGGTTTAGATATTTAAAGCTGTAGATGCTGCTTTAGATAAATCCTATTTCCTGAATTGTTGCTCTTGTTTTATTTTTTTGTTTTTCATTCAGTTCAAATTATTACTAATTTTTCTCATTTGTTTCTTTGATCCACTAGTTAGTGTGAAAAACACTGCACAATTTCCAAATATTTGGGGTATTTCTGTAATTTATTTTACATGCTGTTTTTAAATTCAATTCTGTTGTCACAAAAGAACATATTTGTATGAATTTAAACCTTTCAAATTTGACATATGTTTCATAGATATGTATATGTGATAGTTAACAAACATATGTAGATATATATATAGAATATCCTGAAGAATTTTCATCTGCAACTTGAAAGAAATGCCCATTGGAGGAATACTTTGTAAATTTCAGTTTAGGTTGACCTAGTTGATAATATTGTTAAAATATTCTACATCTTTGACCCTATTTTGTATAATAGGTCCAGCAAGTTTTGAGAGTAGGGGATTGAAATTTCCAACTTCTTTTGTTAAATTGTCTATTTCTTGTTTGAGAGATAGCTTTTTTTTTCCTTTTAAATTGTGAGCCAATATTATTAGATATACATATATATTTATAACACATGTCTCCTGGAGTATTGACACTTTAAAAATTGTGAAATGTTCCTATTTGTCGCTAATAACATTAAATGTTTTAATATCTCTTTTGTCTGATATTAATACAGCATATCCTGCCTTCTGACACTTGCATTTGGCATATTATTATTTTACCCTTTCAATTTTTTGTGTCTTTAAATCTAAGATAAGTCTATTGAAAAAACTTCTATACTTTTATATCAATTGCCAATCTTTGCCTTTTAATTTGTGGGGTTAAACCATTTACATTTGATACATTTATTTATATGGATGCATTTACATTTTCTATTTGCCCTAAAATTGCTCTTGTTCTTTTTGCTTCTCTATCTACTACAGCATTCTTTTAGGTTAAATATTTTTAGTGTGCCTTGTTATTGTTTCTGCTGACCTCATGTATTTATTAGATATGTTTATATTTTTGGTAGTTACTCTAGTAATTGCAATATAAACAACACTATCACAATCTATTTCAGATTGATATTTAATTCGTTTAAAATATATAAATTTATTCCTAATATAGCTCTACTTCCTCCATTCTCATTTATATATTGTATGTATCTATATGCCCAACAAAACAGGATTATAGTTGTTCTTTTTAACAATATAAAATCTTTAAAAGAAATCAGGAAAAATAAGGAAAAAATATTTATAGAGTACTTTGTATCAACTCATATTTTCACCATTTTTTGGTGCTTTTCATTTCCTTCTATAGGTCCAAGATACCATCTGGTAGAGGTTTACTGTAGGCTAAATGATCTCATTTATCATTGTTTGTAAGGCAGTTATGTTAGCAACATAGTATCTCATTTCACTGACATAGGAATATCTTTTTTTTTTTTTTTTCTTTTTTTTGCCCTAATGCTTGTAGTAGAGTTTTGAAGGCTAGGGAATCTTGGATAATTTTCTTTACTTTGAGCACTTTGAGCACATCATTACATTGCCTTGTTGTTCTTATTATTTCACATGAGAATTCAGCTTTTATTTGAAGTCTGTATGTAGAATATTTTTTTTTATTTCCTCATTTGAATTTTTCTCTTTGTCTTTGTAATTCAAACAGTTCAATCAATGGGAATAGTGTGTGTCTCTATATTTACTGAGTCTAGGACTTGTTGAGCTTCTTCAATGTTCACATTAATTTTTTTTTCATAAAATTTGGGACAATTTCAGTCACTCTTCTTTCAAATAATATTTCTATATTATAAAAATATCTCTCCTCTGTTTCTGGTACTGCTATAACCCATCTGTTAACATGCCTGCTATTGTCTGAGTATGGGCCATACAGTCTTATTCTTTTGTATTATTCATAATTTTTATTGAAATTGGACATATTAGATAATGTAGGAACTCCAGATGAGGATTTCTCCTTCTAAATTTATTTTGAATAACTAATTTAGTTGTTAGGTTTTAGTTTCTTTCACTAATACTAAATCTTTTGAAACCTTGTTTTCCTATAATCTGTAGCTGCTGATGTATTTGCTAAGAAAATACTCAGTTTTTATTTTGTAAGCCCGGATTCTAGGTTTTTCACTCTATGTCTTTGTAGTTTAATGGACAATGATTTGACATAGTTTGTGCTCAAATACCTCAACGTAAGAAGACCTCCATCCTCTGTAGATAGACCTTTGTACGTGAAGAGGACATGTAAAGTTCAGGCCTTTTGCACAATTACTCCAGCATTTGCTTTCTGTTGGGATGTTTTGTGTCTTTTGAGGGCATGTGTACAGGTTTATGGTTGACTGGGAATTTGTGATTTGCTTGGGCCTTTCTGAGTCTCTGACGCCTATATGTGAAGACTCCATACCTGCAAACTTGGGCCACCCTCTCTACTCCTTTTGAAGATCATTGGCAGCTACCATGCCAATCTCTGGGCATGGTAGCTGCCCATTACTCTAGATTGGGTAAGCTCCCTTCAGTAGCTTCAGTGCACTTGCTGATGCTCATGATTTGCCCTGCACAGAACCTCAAAACCAACCGAGGCAGGGTGAGATGCAGATATTCCTAAGCAAGAACATTTTAGACTCCCATCCTTCTTATCTCAAGTTCAGCAGCATCTCAAACATAAATGCTTTTCAGATTGGCATAGTCTGCTTGTTAATTCTCAGAGTGCTAACATGGTTGTTATGGCCAGTTTTGTTTAGATTTTTGGTTGTATTTTCGGGCCTCATTCAGCGACCACTTAAAGTGCTACACCTCAAGGGTATTTCATATATATTTACAAACAAATAAGAGTAATTAAAATAGAAAGTTATAGACTCACTTTAATTATAAACATAACTGTCAAATCTCTAACTATAGTTTTATCCAAATCCAACAGTATATCAAAAATATGTTATGACTACTAATGATTTACCCTAAGAAAATATGGTTTAATATCAGGAAATCTATCCAGAAATTTATCATATTGACAGGAGAAATATCAGGTTTGGAAATGGCCAGCACAGATTTAGCAAAACTAAGAACACAAGGGTTTCTGAAACTCTCTAAAATGTATATACAATATTCTTACTATAAATATTATGATTAATGGAGAAACTTTAGAGATGCTCCCTTCAATATGAGAAGAGAGTAGTTTGATGTTCGTTATCATCACTACTGTTTAACCTTTCGGACCTAGATTCTTGCCAATGATATAAGGAAAAAGAGAAATAAAGGAGCACTAATATTGAAAGAAAAGATAAAACACCTATTTTATACTGATGTTATTATCAACTACAAAAAAGCTATAATCAATCAGCCACCCAAATTAACAAAAAATATCACATAGTTGTCTAAGATCAACCTCCTTAATCAATAGAATTTGTCTATATAAGTAGTAACCACAGAGAAATACCATGAATATAAAAATACTTATCAAAATAGCAATGAAATTATAAATTTTCTAAACATTAACAAAAGGTATAAAAATCTCTGTGGAGATTATTTTGTAAATTTCCTAAAATACATAGAAATTATACAAATTAATGGTAAACTATTCAACATTCTTGAGTTGGACACGTTAATATTATAAAAAGTCAATTTTACCTAAAATAATTTATTAATTTTATCTCTAGTCATATTGAGTTCCCAAATTCAAATGAAGTTTTTTTTATGAACTCAGTAATTTTTCTTTTCTTATATGCATGGAAACTACATATCTATGTATATATTAGTCAAGTTCTAATTACAAGAACAAAGAAACAGGACATTCCTTACTAGTTGTTAAAGCAATGAATGAATCTGAAAAGAACAAAGAAGCTAAAAATACTCCTACACTCACATAAACTTAATGTCCTATAACATTGGCAATCTGAATCATGAGAAACATTAGATAAACGAATTCATCAATTAAAAACTGAAAATCTCCACATGGATTAAAGACACTGGAGATCAGAAATTATGGATTCTGAACTGGTGTGGCAGAAATAGAAATTGAGAAAAGGAGTCCAGTTTGGGATACACTTTGAAGGCAGCACCAAGAAAACTTATTGATGGAGTGAATATTAGAGTTGGGAGGTGAATAGATGACATATTGATGAAGAATAAATCAAGGATGAAGGTGGAGAGAGGATGTCCATAGGTGGAACATTCTTGAAAAGGTAGAGCACCTCATTCTCAAAGTGAGGGGCAGGGTTGATTTTTGATGGGAGAAATCTAAGCAGAGAAAGTAAGTAGGTTGTTCTCTTTTATGGTGGAGAGAAAAACACCAACAAAAAACAGTGCAATTGCACAAAATCATTTAATATCTAGACAAATTATTAGAAAAGCACCTAGCCAAATATTAACCACCTTGGCTTGTAAGTAAGTAGTTTCCTTATTAGAAAACCAAATAGCTGCAAGTAATGTATGTCAAATTAAAAATCAAAACTCAGGCAAAAAAAATTGTCAGAGAGAATTCTGTCATTTTATTTCTTAAAACTTCTGTTTGATTAAAATTCAAGAATTATTTCTACAGATATAGACATCATACTAGTAATATTTTTTAAATACATTTGTTAAGATTGGAGTGTGTGTGTGTGTGTGTGTGTGTGTTTGGTTTTTGTCCTTTGCTTGTGTTTTATGATTTTTAAACACTGTATATTGATCAGATAAATAACTACATAGATATATGACAGGAAGAAGAGTCTGGATCTTACAGAGTGACCTCTCTCAGGATATGAAAAAGTCAGGTTTAAAAGTTGTTACTAACCATTTCTGGCCCCCACAGATTTTTGTACCATAAGTCATAGCTCTTTTGTCACAGAAAAAGGATTTGCAGATATTGACCAGTTGTGTGGTGGTGGTGTTATTGTTTAAAAAGTGAGACTTACTAAACCCAGGACAAGAACTTAATGGACCATGTTTACTGTGGAGGTTGAGATTCTCAGATATCGCTGAGTAATACAGCCAAGGAGGATGGTAGCTTAGTTAGACCAGAGATGTTATAAGTAATTAGGGTGTGCCTGCCCAGACTGCTGATTTTAATTATGTGTCAGGGCCAGGAGAGGAGAAAGAGAAAGAAAAAAATTGAAGAAGAAGCCACACAGGATATCTGGAGGTGATGTGAGTATTTAGGATAGTTGGTGACAGCCCCAGTTTTGCCAACCAATTGTGAGATGTTAGAGACCAAAAATTTGCACTGATATATAGTCCTACATCTTTTATTTTTTATTTAATTTTTAATTTTCTAAAAATAAAATGTTTGTATAAATAAAAAATATACTTATCACATGACATGACTGTGTAGTAACCTAAAATCTATGCAGTTTCTTTCCTTTGTTTAGCTACTTTATTTTTATCACTAAACACTTTTCTAAATCAAAATATTAACCTGAGTCTCAATCTACAAAATAGAGAGAAATAAGCAAACTTAGGTGAATTAGGAGAATCCTCAAGGTATTAGAAAAGATTAGTAGGATCCAAAAGAAGAAAAGAGACAGGAAATAGAATGAGCCAAGGGCCTGCCAACACGTGTTCAACACTGCAACTTTTTGAACTCAATTTCTCATTTAAAACATGACTCATTTCACAGATTAAAAAAAAAAAAACAATGAGAACCAAAAATACATAAAGTGGCCAAGTTACACAGTCAGAACTCTGGAATTGGATCTTAGTTCTCTGTGGAGGTAGGCAGGACAGGAGGGATGAGAAATGGTCCCGGAAGACATACACCACCCTGGCTCACTCCAACTTAGAGCACCTGTCAGTGCTCAAAATGTTTTCAGGGAGTTGGGTCATGGGTTGGGCCTGTAGACAAGATGTACCAGATATTTAGCCCACCCCTGGACTAAGCCAGGTTCCCTCCCTTCCAAGTATTTGGCTTCATGACAGGTATAACCTAGTAATTAGGAAGTAAACAGAAAGCTCTAATTAGGGTCAAACATCATCCCAAAGCACACATGACAGGTTGACTCCTGATAGTCTCACCTCTGATGGGGCATTGGCCATAGTGGCTTTTTCTAAACGCTCAGCTCTTTTCTGGGATTTTGCTTCTTTTTCCCTGGAAGATAACAAGGAATAGCATCACTTAGACATTGCTTACCCAAATTTGAAGAATAAAAACTTACATGGTAAATTTAAATTTGATTGCTCTTTTTAGCTCAATCCTGCATGTCAGAAGGGAAGATGTATCCAGAAATAAGTAGGAAAGCACAAGTGTACCCCAGATGCTGAAAAGATATCTCAACTATGGATTATTATAGGCAAGAATCTCTGCCTTTAAATGCATAGCTGACTGCCTCCCTTGAATACTTAAAACTGCCAGAAGTTCACTAACCATAAAAAGCTATCTGTGTCATTATTTGAATGAAATATTTGAAAGTTGATATTTACATTGAATCAAAAATCTAAATATCTTTGCTGGTCCCAATTCTATTCCCTAGACCCTACAGAGCAAATCAACCTGGTCCGGGAGTAATCTGGAGATAATTTTCATACATTGCACCATCTCCTTCTTTCCAATTAAGACAACAAATTTATTCCAACACAATTTATAAGGCAATAAAAATGATAATTGAATGAGTGACTCAAAAGTGATCAGCTGTCTTGCAAGTCTTAAGGTATTTTATCTTTGTTTTACATTATTTTTAAGTAAGTTTATTATATTCATGATTTTGTTCTCCTATCTTGGCACACCTGTAATCCCAGTGGCTCGGGAGGCAGTTCTCTAAATAAAATAGAAGAAAGGGGTGAGGATGTAGCTCAGTGGTTTAGCACCCCTAAGTTCAATCTCTGGTAGCAAAAAAAAAAGAAAAAAAATAACAAACAAGAAACTTCATAGTAAATAATATACCTGCTGGTTTACATTCAGCTTTCAAGGGGATAAGAAAAGATTATTTAACCTGCCCTAGATTTCTGACGGCCCCCACACCTGCTACCAAATCTCCTGCCTTAAGAATAGCACATATTATCAAAGCTTCATTATCCCAATATTATTGGATATGTCAAATTAAATCCCCAGACACATACCAACCTGGCATTTTTAAAGCCAATTATAACATAATTATCTTAAATGGATAAACTTAGTATTGGCTTAGTAACAGTGTTGACATTCTGATGGCAGTCAGAAATTGAACATAGCCTCCCTGCTTAAAAACCAATTAGGGGGCTGTGCGTGTAGCACAGGGGTAACACAAGGCCCTGGATTCAAATCTCAGCACTGAAAGAAAATTCCAAAGAGAACCTTAAAAAAAAATTAGAACACTTTTGTCTGAGGGTTTACAATTGATAAGCTGCTTCTACCTTTGGGGCGTCACTGGAGAGAAAGGGAATCAAGTTCAGAAGTACAGGACAGAGGCTGAAACATTGCATAGCACCCTGGTAAGCTTCCAGGATGCTAGTACTCTGTGAGCTGTAGGGAGCTGTAAACCACAATCAGATCTTTAGTCTAACTCATTCCAGCATAATCCAAGAGGTCTGAAGACACTGGTAATTCACAGAATTGGGATGTAATCTGCTCACATCCTTCCCTACTTGGCAGCCACAAGGAAAGTCTGGCACTTTACTCAAGGGAAGCTTCCAGTCACGCCCCACCCCCCAAAAGAATTAGGCCTTAATAGGTTCAAGGAATCTGACTCTGTTTCTTAAATTCTTTTTTTCCCCCAAATCAAAACTCAACTACTTCATCAGAAGACTATAGTATACTATATAAGATATTAATAACTGGATCCTCTGAAATGCCTTTGGGATCTCATTTGAGTGATTATGGAAGTCATTCTAGGTGGATGTCAATTATCCAAGCGTTTGCTAAGCATTTTTATTTAGACATTAAGGTTTGGAAAAAAGAATGCATTTGAAAGAAAAAAAATACATTCACTAGTTCAAAGAATAGCATGTACCTCAAAAACTTGAAAGAAAGAGGAACTTTACTCACAGTATCATTTTGCATGTGATACACCTGTTGATGAGCAGTTTTCCATCAGGGCTTTGAAGAAGGTCTTTATCCTGAGGACAGAACAATTTCCCATTTTTCATAAAGGCTTGAAATCCACTGCATGTTTCCTAAAAAAAAAAAAAAAAAAAGAAGAAGAAGAAGAAGAAGTAGGGGTTTAATTACCTGAAGCCTGAAGCCTTATCAAAACAAAACTTTCTTTAAGGAAAAACTTCCTTGGATAGTAAAATTTAATGATTACTAGCCCCTGAACAGAAATCAGTTAGTTGATTCAAACAGCACAAACAAAAATAATGACTTTGGCTTGCCTGTTGAAGATAGAAAATTCACCTAATAATGATACAATTATATGATACAATTAGTGAAATAGGTAGAGTAAGGGTCTTGGAGTTAAAACAAAACTGAGCTAATATTTTATGGTTGTCATTTATGACCTCAAGAGCCGTAGCAAACTAACTTTCAAAGGTTCAATTATGCTATCTAAAATAAGGATGCTGGGTGCTGGGTAATCCCAGCAGCTTGGGAGGCTGAGGCAGAAGGATCATGAGTTCAAAGTCAACCTCAGTAACTTAGCAAGGACCTCAGCAACTTAACAAGACCCTGTCTCAAGATAAAAATAAAATAAAATAGAAGATATAAATAAATACATTTCATAAATTGTTGGAAGATTAAATTTTGTGAGTTTGTAAAGTCTTTGAAGAATATCTGATACATACAAGATATTCAATAAGTAAACTTTCTTTCATTATTATTACTACTATTATTATCATTATTACTATGATTCTGGTCATTATGCTTATTGCAATATGTAAAAATTACTTTAAAGTTAATAAAATTGGTAACTGGCCATGGTGGGCATGCCTGTATTCACAGCCACTGTGGAGGGTAAGACAGGAGGATTGCCAGTTCAAAGCCAGTCTCAGCAACTTAGCAAGGCTCTAAGCAACTCAGGGAGACCCTGTCTCTAAATAAAATATTCAAAAGGGCTGGGGATGTGGCTAAGTAGTTAAGTGCACCTGGATTTAAACCCTGGTACCAAAAAAAAGTTAATAAGGTTGAAGGTGCAGGGCCCTTCTCCCAAGGTTGTGAAAGAGGCCTCGCGATACTTTATTTTCAAATTCATATTCTTTTCTTAAAATTACCTCCACTCCCACCCCACAAACAACATCATCAATATCATCAACTCTGTCACCACCACCAGAATAAAAGCTTGTGAGTCTATGGAAATAATGTGCCATTGTCTCAAAACCTGTCCCTGCTGTCTATTTGTCTCACTTGCAACATTTTCTGGTACCACTATTTGACTATTCTGTGCAACATCCTTGAAGACCTATTGTGCTGTGAGCTGTAAATACCAATGATTGCACTATCCTAAGTTTAGAGAGGAAAGAGTGGAAACCATTTTGCATGTTAGAGTTGGTGGGGAAATGACAGTAGAATCATCTTGTGACAACTCTTTCTTTTTTATTGGATCGAAATGTCTTGTTAAAGGCCTGCTGTATTTGTCACTCATTCTTTTCAGGGGCTTAAAAAATCACTGGAGCCCCAGGGACTCTGGAAGCTGAGGAGGAGGACCATGAATGCAAAGCCAGCCTCAGCAATTTAGGAATGCCCTGAGCAACTCATAAAACATGGAAAAGGCATGGAAAAGGGCTGGGATGTGGCCCTTGGGTTCAATCTCTGGTACCAAAAAAACAAACAAACAAACAAAAACACCAAAAATCAGTGTGCATTAGTGCTATCTAGCAAAGTACTGACTTAAAATGTTAATATTCCCTATTAGATTAGAAAGTTCACTAGGTCTTTGGATCAAGCCTTTGGTATATAAAATTTTATTTTATTTTGATTTTGTCAAAAGAAAAATTCTACTTTGCAATGCTAGCTTCAGAAAATAAACACTCTGCTCCTACTTTGACAACCTTCTCCAAAGCACTGACTATAGAATTCTATTGAACCACCTATATCTTTATAATACTTCAGTCAACAATCACTTATTATGAGATTATTGTATTTTGCTAGGTGCCAGATACAGTAACAAATTACATAGAAACATCCATTCTAGAATAGTGCTTATCATCTAATGGGCAATAATCTAGCCTCAGAAGCATGATAGGCAGTTGGAAGCACTTATAGAATGATTAATGGTAAAGAACAATAAAAAATTTTCAGAGTCCAGACATGGGAAATTTTGCTAAGGGTGACCTGTTACAATAACTCCTCAGATTATCATCATCACCCAGTGATATTGTCAGAGTAGCACAGTGGTAATTTTTGACTATAGATTAAGGTCCAGGCATCTTGAGATCTATCTGGTTTCTGATTGTGTAGCATTTTATGCCAACTTTGAAAGTTACTGCCTCATTTGCCAGATATAAGTGGTTCTGAAACATCCTAGAAACATGGCAACAGAATGAGAGAAGACCCTTTTGTCTTTATAATAGAAATATATCCCTTATGAGGTTGATCTTAGAGAAAATGTACAGAGCAAAGACATAATAATACTGGAATTACACTCTAAGTAATTGTTAGACATTGATCATAAATGTTCAGCATTAATCCAGATAAATTCTGAATAGAACACCTACAATGTCACAATTGGATGACAGCTAAGTTCCTAGAAAGACTCACTTTTATTTTATTTTAATTTTTTTACAAATGGGCATCAAAAGTTTAGAGAGTAGGTTAAGGAACTTGCTCAAAGTTTTAATTACTTAAGATGAGGCTCAACATTATTTTTCTGAGTCATGGAATTTATTCATGATTCTCCTTGTCATAGGGAAAGACTATGTAAATTGAAAGCAGAAGTTGTAATTCTCTCTAGATTGCCATGATACAGAGGGTTGAAAGAGGAGAAGATCTAGACCAAGAAGTCCTCTTGAGGTAAGGATATGACTTCCTAGCCACTATTGGCTTGCAGTATGACTGCCTGTCCTCAGCTCACTGTTCTTTTGTTAACAGTGCTGTCCTTGTTTTCTCCATGTCTGCAGCCACCTTGGGCCAACTGCTCTTTGCCTCTTTTGCTATGGCCTAGCTATTGTCGTGCATTGTCCATCACAGCTCTCCAAGAGCTGGCATCGCCCTCTCTGGGTATCAGAGCACTAACACAGCTGTTCCATGTTGACAAATTTAAGCATATGCTTAAGATCCTTTCATAGTGCTAGTGTGCTTTTCCATGCTGTTCTGGCTCATGTTTTTAACATTCAGCATGCTTTCATGATGCTAGAAAGATCTCTAGCAACTGAACTTGGAAAACAACATTTCTAGCATCATCAATAGTAATCCTTTCTGTGATCATGTCCAATGAAATGATTACCTCTTTGTGTGTTTCTTGTCCTTTATGCTGATAAGAAGTGGCTAGACCTGTATTTTTAAAACAATGTTCAATGAAATAGAATGTAACAATATGAAAATCATTCAGTGCAAAATTCTCAATCATCACCTGTTCCCATGGATTCTGAAAAAGAAAATGTTGGCATGGTGCTCAGTGAGATTTATACTACATCCTTCTTTTATCCAATATAAGATATCCAACTGAGCATGTTCTCTGGTTCTGCCAGTTCAAGCCTTTTCCCCTACTCTATTCTGCTTTCTGGACCTCTCCTTACTCAGCAAACTTAGATGAAAGAGTAGATTATGATGAAATTCCCTGGGATATTCTTGTGAGAAATTCTTTTTTAAAAAAAAATTTATAAAATACAGCAAGAAAGTAATTTAATTATAGTTCAAAGAATTTCAATGTTCTGAAGAATCATTTCACTTTTTAATTATTTTAATATCTATGAGCAATTTGGTAAATTTTGTTATGTACATAACACCATTAATGTTCCATTAATGGTATGCATAACAGGTCTGCATGGAGGGGTGTTGGCCCTATTGTCTTTCCAGGAGTTAAAAATATATATATTTCTATAGAAAATGATGATTTTATTTCTCAAAGAAAAGACTCTCCCTGGTTGGTTCAGCATCCTCTTCCTGTATCAGGGCCTCTGCCATCATGGGTGCTTCTGCCTTTTCTGTTAGAAGTTGCAAAAAATTTTCTTAGCTCCCCTCCTTATGGACCTTCAGATTCTTGTTCCAATCTTTCTTTCCAGTGAGAAGGTCCCTGACTATACAAGTGAGAAGTGATACCACCTCCATTCCCTGGAATTCTTGTTCTGCATCCTGCTTTATTTTTCTCCTAGCAATAATCATAATTTAATGTACTATATATTTTACAGATTTAGTTATTAAATCATCTCTTTACTAAAATACAAGTTGGAAGGGCCGGGTTTTCAATTATTTTGTTTACTTTAGAATATTCCCAGCATTTCAAACAGGATCTGACACATAATAGATGCTCAATAAATATTTATTGGATATAATATATACACTGACTATAAACAAGATATAGACAACCTGTCTTGCACAATGATTGTGGAAACATTTTAGCTTTTTGTGCATGTATTACGGCTTGTTCAGCTGCTAAGTGGAACAACAGGAAGGTGTTTTGGTTGGTTTATTTTGTGTTTATTCATGGGATTTTAAAGCACTTCTCTAGCACAGTAGATTGCCTCTTATAGACATTCATCATCATTAATACATTGGTTGTGTGAATGTGAGCAAGAATGAGAAAGACAGGCAGAGAGATTCATGTTTGTTTTGATTCCTAAAAACCTATCAACTGTGTTTTTAAACCAAAGTTCTCACTACCCATCTGTATAACGTTGGTGTTACTAACATGAAGGTTTTGGACACAACCCATTTTTCTTTAGGCATCTTGGAATGGATTCAATAAGAAAAAGCAAGACTAACCTGATTTGCATCTTCACTGGCAGCATCTGGGATGAAAATGCAGAAAGCAAAGTTAAGGGAATGTAAAACAGTAAGTAAAACAAATGATTCACTCAATACAGTGAATAGAATATGTTATAAAACCACAAATTATTCTTGAACATTAAGATTTATCATGGCAAATAAATGAGTGTAGCGGCACCAGGAATTCAGCATGTATACTCACGAAGGTGTAATCACTCAGAAAGCTGCAATTCTTTGGGAAATAATACTCATGAGTTTTCTGACCCCCTCAAAATATCTAATTTTCAAAAGATCCTTGCAGAGTAAAATATGACAGTCTCTGTTTATAAACTGTAATATAACATACTACCAAGGATTTCATATCCCTACCCTGAAGTTCATCACATATACACATAAAATTCCATTTTCTAAATTTTGGCAATACTTACTACTGATGCAAACATTAAAGATATGATAAAAGGAAGATTAATTGAAATCACAGACTATTACATCCCTCATTAACTATCTTGTACCTATACATTCATTTTAGGAAAATGGACATCATTTGTGTATAATGAACCCACTTTTTTTCTAAAGTTCTATTTTCAAAAATGTAATGATTCAGAACAAGATAAATCTAGGCAATTTGTATTCCCTTCGCAATAAAATAGCAAATGCAAAAACCCCCCTTTTAGCTCACACAAAAAATCCTTCACATTTTAAGAGCTATACTTTGAATCCATGTAGAATTTGAAAACACAGAAATAAAATAAGCTAGAAGGCACTTTTGCTTTAAAATAAGAATAGATAATTGAATTTTGCTTTTTTAATATTTTATTTATACATATAGAATTAAGCAGTATATATTACTTGCAGAAAGTTTTAAATATCTAACATATATATGTAGAGTAAATTGATAAATTTGGTGAGGGAAAGCTGCAGAAGAATCTACTCTCTTTCCAGAGCTAATCGAGTAGAATTTCTCATGGATAAAAATGAAGATGTTCTTAAACTACGTCTTAGTTCTAAAGATGACAGCATAGTTATAAATCCATGTATCTAAATTTCCAAAACTCTGCATCTGGCAAGATACTTCAGAATTATGTATATAAGTGTTTTCTTGGCAGGTAGGGGGAGAAAAGTCCCTTCCCCAGGGCTTTGAGATGTGTGGCAAGAGGCTTAGATTGCATGCAAATTACTCACCTTGAATGAGGCAAAGAGCCAGGGTCAGAAGCATTGGCACCGTGACTGTCTTCATGTTGAAGATGATGTAAGGCGACTACAGTTCTGCTCCGTGCATTGCTCAGCTGGTGCTCTAAGACGGAACTCGTGAGCCACAGCTCATTTATATACTGGCAGGTTCTGGTGACACATAAAACCAGTTGTTCAGGCTCATGCTAGACTTCATACACCACACCAATCTAGCTTCCATTCTTCAGGATCCTGTCAAGGTGGCAGATTTGAGCAGATAATGTCTATTTCTAAAGTAGTAAAGTGTTTCATGAAACCTCCCCCAGAAAGTAAGAGACTGAGTGCAAGGACCCTTCCCAAAGCTGAGCACTCCGTAAACCTGGATGAGAGCTGAGTCCATCATCAAGGCAGACATATGACCTCGGAGGCAATGTGTTTCCAACTGAGCTCTCTTCATAGTGGGAGGGGAGGGGAAAAGAAGACAGATTGGATGTTCTACCAGTCAGTTAAAGAGGTAAAGATTTCTACATCTGGAGAAAACTGTTTATACTGAGAGAACCTAGGGGACCTGTCAATTCCATCCACACATGTTCTGAAGTATCTGAATTAATTGTCATTAGATAAATGATCCTAAGAGAGAACCTAGCCAAATTTTAACATTGAATATGTAGGGAACCAAATTCAGAGAAGGATCAGTTTATTTTCCCAAGAGCACATGGTTGAGGTGGGAGGGACAGGCACCCACAGCAGACCCCAGTTCAAGCACATATCTTCCACTCCACATCCTATTTCATCCCTATTCATCACTAAAAGCAGACACTTAGGGAAAGCTAAGTTTGTATATAATTATTTTAATGTTTTCTCAATCTGAAAGATATTTCCTATCCTTTAGCCTAATTTTATAATCAAACATGTTCATAAACATCAGAGACTCAAAGTTAATTTCCCATAACTCATAACTACTCAAATTATTATTCAAAAAATTGAGGTCTAATTAGTTTGTACCACAAGTAATCTTATTCTTATATTGCCCTATTATTTAGACTCCCAAGAAGAAAATAGGAAAAAAAACTCTTAAAGATAATAAATATGTGTGACATTTTTCTAGATAAATTTTCTTCTTGGATCTTTCCCCCATCCTACAGGTAGTGTCTTTTGTCTCCCAGCTTGTTTTACTCTACCAGTTCAACACTACCACTCCAAGAACACGCAAAAACTATATGGTTGGATTTCGATCATTTTCATGAGCCCCACATCCACACAAGCAAAGTTATGGACTTTATGAAATCGAAGACCCTTTTATAACTGTTGCAAGAAACTCATCAAAGCTGGTCAACTTTGAAGACATGCCAATATTCCGAGAACCATCCAAGGAAGAGCATGTCCTGTCTTTGGGTTTCTGACGTAATAGATTATTTCCTATGATCATTGGTTTCAGGGTCTGCATTTTTGGGGTAGCTTGTTCTGTTCTAAAGGTTCAATAAAAGAGGTGACCATAGGAAGCAAGTTCAAATTGCATAACTGTTACAAGTTAGAAAATCTCAGTCTATTATGGCTTAATGGAAAGAGAATGGGAGAGGGAGCCAGAAAGTCTGTTTCTATTCCTGTCTTTGTAACTACACAGCGTAATGGAAACTAACCAGGCCTTGGACCAAGGTTAACTCTGAGTCCAAAACTTGACTCACCCATTGCTATGCTGCCTTGGGCAAGTCACTTATTTTCTCTGAGCCTCAGTTTCCTAATATGTAAAACAGAGATAATAATACCTACATTATACAACTGTTATAAGGCTTAAAGGTAATTCATATATTGTGGTTATGTGTGTTTATATATGTTTACTGTTTAGAACAATACCAAGTATATGTTACAAGCTTTATAGTTAATGATAGCTAGTCTTCCCATTAAAATGACATGGTTGCACTAGATAATTTCTGAGATTAAAGAAAAAGTCAACATCTCTTGCACATGAATCTCAATGGATTTAAATTTAGTCAGTGTAGAATAACTCCCTGAACACATTTCAAGGTGAAATAAAACAAAAAAAAAATCATGTTCTTTCTCATTTCTTAATGTAATCATTATTCCTTATTCCTATAAAAACCTCTTCTTGTTATTGACATACCAAACTGGTATTTATCTTTCATTTGCCCTGTCAGACCTCATGAAATGCATCCTAACCATACACTCTGAATTTGGGAATAGGAAAGTTGATTGCCTTACAAGAGAATCAGTGACTGGGCAGCATGCTCCAGTGACCCCAAATCTAGCCCAGATGGGTAGTATTCCCAGGAATGGAAGTGGCACTGGGGAGGAACACAAGAACCAACAGGTGATTTCCTTCCTGAAGAATCTCTGCTATGAGGAAATGTGAAGGAGTTGGTTTCCTTCCTACTGGCAAAACACTTATTGACAGCCATAACCTTCTTCTTGAAGGATGAATAAGAGCTTTGGAACTGATCATCATTTATAAGAGGAGAAGGCAGCCAAAAGAGCATCCAAAGACCACCAGCAGTACAAGAAGTACCCATCAGCTGGCTTATGCTATCAAAGCTTTTTCTGCAGTTCATTTCAGGAATGTTGTAAATCTTAAAGTGATTCACCACACAGTTTGTCAATCATTCCTTATTGCTGAAAACCACCAGTGTTTAAATTCAAATGAATTGGGCTGAAGTTTTGAATAATTTGGTTTAGGCCAGAAACCTACTTTGTTTTCAGTTCTTTTAGTCATTCATCAAACATGTGGGACCCTTTCTCCTCTCATTAGAAAGGACAGTGGTGAGGCTTTAAAATCCTACATGTTTCGCAAATGATAACAAGTGAATTCAGAATTTGAATTCACAGGAAGGATATTAAAAGGAGGAATAAGTATAAAGTAAACATGATTTTTGGAGAACAGTAATGTTATCAAAAACAAAGGTTATTTCCAAAATCCAGTTAGTCTCTCTATATTTTTATGTAGAGAGATTTTTTATGATGATAATATTTAATAAATGAACATAGTCTATAGTGATTAAATCAATGTCTAGCTTTCAAAGCAATGTGCCCTTCATTAACTCTCTTGATTATTTTATGTAATGTTGTGAGGTAGAAAAGCATGTTATTATCCTTTCCTCATCTACCCAAAATAGTACCTTTAGAGAACCCTAGTTTGGAGGCCATCACCGCCTTGATGCTTGTCTTTTATACTCTTAATGGCTCTGAGTTCCTATAGACCCACAGACTTTCCAGTTCAGAGGATCCAGACATTAGTGTTTTTTAAACCAATTACAGAGTTATCACTAATGTTGTTCTTTCCTCTGATCCCAATTCTCATATTCCCTCTCTCTCTCTCTCTCATACACACACACACACACACACACACATACACACACCCATAATGAAGAAGGCAAAAAGAGGTGCATTGTGACCATGACTGAAACATAATACAGACAGCCCTCAAGAGTCCAACTTGTAACTTTTCAGCATTACAGTGGTGGGAAAAAACACCCATACAACCATTGTATTTTTCACTCAGTACAGTATTCAATAAATTACATGAGAGATTCAACATTTAGGCTTAGGATTAGATGGTTTTGCCTAACAGTTGGCTGAGGTAAGCATACTCAACACATTGAAGACAGACTAGGCTACGCCACGGTGATTTGTAGGTCAGGTGCATGAAACATATTTTAACTTCACTTTCAACCTATGATGGGTTCAGGACACAACCCCATCATCTGCTGAGCATCTGCATTATCTGCATTTCCTAAGAGATCTTAGAAGATAAAATAATTATTTTATTTTCTTAATTTTAATTCCCTTTCTTATAATCCTAGATTTTTCTCAACAATGCAATGTCTATATTCTTCTTTGTGAAAGATACTAATTGAAAAACAAGCTTTACTGACCTTCTTATCTCAAAATGATTCATTAGCAACTAATTTCACTCCCTCTCTGAGAATTCCTTTTTGTTTGTCTGGAAAGACTAAGAATATTTAGAGATAAGAATCTCATTTTATCTAAGAATAGAATGGGATGAGCATCATTTGTTTACTGAGCACACAGACTCTGCTATTTATAGATATAATTGTTGCCTTTATTAGATTAGGATTAAGAAAACAGGAAAGTTTCAATGTTAATTTTTAGCTTTACGAAGTTTTACATAGGACGTTTGGGTTCTCAAATACAATATCTAACTTGTCCCTACAGTTTATATTACTTGAACAGCTCTGTTTCAGGGCTCCACCCTATCACCTGAAAATTGTGTTGCAGAGTCTCCTAGGATTCAGCTTGACAATTAGAAAACAAAGGGGGACACTTTTTTTTCCTCTCATTAGAAAGGACAATAGTGAAGATTTACAATCTTACATGTTTATCAAATGGCTCAGAATCTGAATAGTTCAGAATCTGAATTCTCACAAAGGATATTGAAAGAAAGGAAAAAAAGTATAAAGTGAGACTATAGTCATTCAAAAAGCAATAAAGTCTTTCTGAAGTGGCTAAGAGTGCACCAAATTTTGGTGAAAGAGCATTGTGTACTTTATGTATGTAATATATGTGTGTATGGTAAGCAGGAACAGAACTGCTGTTTAGAAACAATCTTAGGAATAGATGATCCTTCCCTCATTATAAAAGTATTTTCAAAGAAACATAAAATTATTAATGCTTATTGTGTAGTTAGTGATAGGACAACAAAAAATATAAAGGGTAAGTATACTTTCATTATTTTCTTACACATAAAGAAATTAAAGTTTGGTGACATTCTCTTTCTCAAGGTCATACAGCTGGTAAGTAGTGATCTTTGCAAATGACAACAAACAACACAATAAAGGCAGTTAAACTGCAGAGTCCAGGCTCTACGACTTTGCATGATGCAATAAATGCATTACTTACATCTGCAACTGACTTTTCTCAGGCATTTTTGATGCCCTTCAGTAATGTATATAACAGAGCTAAGCAGATTCCTAGACTTCCCCTGATGTAACCCAAAATAATATCCAATCACACATTTTCTTCAGCATGCTTCATCATATCTAAAGTTAATTAGGTAAATAATATTTTTAAATAATATTTTAAATGAACAAATGTATAAAATATATTACCTGAAAATTGAACTCAGTAATATAATTTATAATAAATTTCCACAATTATTATTTTATTTGATCACTATTACTTTAAGAAAGAAGGCTATCCTAAAAGAAAAGTAACTAAGGGAGAGTCAGTGATTCATATCAGGCCATATGACTTCTAAGTGATCAAGTTGAGACTCATATCTAGGGTTTAAAACTTAAAAATTAAGAAGATACCAAATTAAATAACACTAACCATTATGTCAATTGACAATCATGACTCACTAGGAAGGCAAAATAAGAAGGGAATGAGTAACAAGTACAAAAGCAGGGAATTCTCAGGCATGGAACCAAATTACTAAAATGTGATTCAAAAAGTTAAAGTACGAGCCTGAAGTTCGGAAAGTGTTATGGTATTCCAGATGAGTTCCTGAGCTCTATAACTGTCTCCACATATCATCGATATTTACTAAATGCCTATATTTGCTTGGTACTGGCTGTAGCCCAATGTCAAACTTGTGAGCCCAACAAGGTCTCTGACCTCTAAGAGAAAGTAGTCTAGTGGAGAAAATGGGGGAATAATCAAACAAATCACTGTTAGTCTGAATCTGCAAAAGAACTTTCAAGATGATGTCAGTAGAGAAAAAATAGCATATAATTGAAAGATTTTACCTATGCAAGAGGGGTTTCCCAGATTAAATTATGTTCAATTATTTAAATATGAACTGTTGAAGCTGAGTGCAGAGGCACACACCTATAATCCCAACAACTCTGGAGGCTGAGGAAGGAGGATCAGCCTGAGCAAATTACTGAAGAACTAAGCAACTTAGCCAGACGCTGTCTCAAAATTAGAAAATAAAGGACTGGGAATATAGCTCAGTGGTAAAGTGTTCCTAGGTCCAATCCCCAGTACCAAATGAATGAATGAATGAATGAATGAATGAATGAATAAAACATGAACTGTTATTTGTTGATGAAAGCTAGTTGAAAGAAAAATTATTGCACCCAAAGCATATACAAGGAAGAAATAGTTATCCCACAAGAAGATGAAATAAGTATAATGTAGCTGAAACAAGAAATGAGAGAGGGTAATAGGAGTCAATATAGGTCAAGTATAGATAGGGGGATGTACGACTAGGATAAATACAATTTTGCATTCATCCACAAAACAATGTGGAGCCACAAATAGACAATTCTTTTAATAATAGGATGGAATATCAATACTTCTGCTGGCAACTTCCCAGGAACCCTGTGTAAGCCCTTCTATAACTTTATAATCTAAAAATAGATTTTCTTTTCTTGCAGACACACAGGTGACCTTCAGTTCAAACACAAAATCAGACAGAGAAATGATTTATGTAAGGCAGCATATGTGGAGGGGGGATGGGCAATGGATGGCACATGTAAAAGTCAGCTGGGATGCTTAGAAAGATACCTCATTTACCTGAAAAACTCAGCTAATGAAAATGAATCACTTCTCAAATAATTATGAGAACCACGGCTTTGCTCTGGTAATTTCTTCTGACATTTTTAGTTTACCCACTATATCATCCACTATACATACAGTTTAACCCACTATATCACTAGTTAGTTACCTAACTCACTACTCAGGGGGCAGAGGCTGAAATTAAAATTAAATATGGAAATTATTTTGTATGTAGTAGACTTTTTGTTTATTTGAAGTGACACCTCCTTAGTAATATTAATGCACTAAAAAATCCTTACTCTAAAGCTGCTTTAGTTTTTTTTCTAAAAATTTATTTAAATATTTCTGGTCAATAAAATATACACAGTATAAATATATTTGACCACCATGTAAAAAGCCTTGGAAAGTGCAATCACCAGCTTTAGTCTAAAGTATAAAATAGGAATTTTTTCTTTGTCTCCCAGACAGAAAATACCAGTTATGGAACAAGGAAAAGTATTTTAAAAGTATATGGGAAATTCTTTATGTACTTCTTATAGTTACTAACATTAAAAAAGATATTCAGGACTGGGGTTATATCTCAGTGGTAGAGTGCTTGCCTAGTACATGTGAGACCCTGGGTCCGATCCTCAGCACCACATAAAGATAAATAAATAAAATAAAGGTATAGTGTCCATCTACAACTAAAAATACAACATTTATATATATTTATATTAAAAGGTACCTGTCTATTATACTTAGAGTATATTTGATTATGTAAAATTAAATATTCAAAGATTGTACAATGTGAATTTGTAAGAAATAGGTATGTTTAGAAACATTCATATTTTATGCAGAGGCCCCTCAACTTATAATGGAATTACATTCTGATAAGCCCATTATAAATTTAAAATAAACTATATCAAAAATGTATTTCATACACTTAACCTACTGAAAATCATAGTTCAGCCAAGTGGTGCACTATAAAGAACCAGCATTTCCCCCTCTTGATCACAGGCTGACTAGAAGCTATGACTTGCTGCTGCTGCCCAGGACTGTACCACGCACCTATCATCAGCCCAGGGAAAGATCAAGATTCAAACTCAAAAGTATAGTTTCTACTGGATGTGTTTGTTTCATACCAGTGAGACATTGAAAAATCATGAGTTAAAACATTCTAAGTCAGGACTATTTGTGTATTTGGTCTTCACAGTAATTCTAATTTAAGCAAAGAGTATTTATTTCCACTTTGTGGTCATGAAGCTTAACGATTAGTGTGACTGGGTGATGGGCCTCACACTTCAGCCATAAGCAGAAGAGCTAATGCAGGAACTCAGGCTGCCTGAACTTTTTTTATTTTTCAATACCTGGGTTTGAATCCTTGACCACTGAGCCACAACCTCAGAACTTCTTGATATTTTATTTAGAGACAGGATCTCACTAAGTTGCTTAGGACCTTGCTGAGTTGCTGAATCTGGCTTTGAATCTGAGATCTCCTGCCTCAGCCTCCCGAGCCACTGGAATTACAGGTGTGTACCACCACACCTGGCCAGCCTGACCTATTTTGATATATTTTTTTCTGCTCACTCATTTTCAAGAGCTTTATAAATATAAATTCAGTGATTTTAAGATGTGAAAGAAAGACAAAATGGGGGAGTGCAAAAGAGAAACATAATTCAGAAAGAGAGAGAACAGGAATATAACAAATACATTGAAGATAAAAATAAATTTAGGGGCTGGGGATATGGCTCATTTGATAGAGTGCCTGCCTCATAAGCACAAGGCCCTGGGTTCAATCCCCAGCACCATCAATAAATAAATAAATAAATTTAAATCAGTTTTGATGATAAAGGTAAGCATTAATATTTGTCAAATATGTTACAAATTCTAAGGATACATATGCATTTTGCCTTCATGATCATGTTGGCAAGCAGGTTGGACATGTATTATTGTGTTCTTATATAATTTACTGAAACTCAGAGACATATAGGAATAGTCCAAGAGACACAAATGGTGAAAATTGAAATTAAACAAAAGTCTGTTGAATGAAAATACTTTTCTAACACCCTTCAACTTTCTTATCAATAATGATTGAAGATGTGGCTTTCAAATTTTCATTAGGAAGTAAGTGAGAAGGTTGAAAACAATTTAAGTACCTTCTTTATATTTTGAAAAGAGCACTAGGAATTGGTGAGTGAGATAAGGGATGCAACGATTTGGGGTTTGTTTTTTCGTTTTGGGGTTTTTTGTTTGTTTTTAAAGTAGCTTTTATTTTTTAAAAGGTAATATGTACACTACAGGAAAAATAAAAACACAAGCAAAGAACAAAGTCATCCAGTCACAAGCAACTTAGTTGGATGTATCCCTCCAGAACGTGTGTATACATACACAATATCCCATTTTGTGTGATAGAGATCATAGTGTGTATCACACTTTTCTACACATCATGAATATTCACCAATTCAAACTCCCAAAGCTACATGAATATTTTTGATAACCAAGAATACACACCAACTGAATCTGTTATCCTTTCTTGGGGATAAAAAATTTCACTGGTGATAGAAATGGCAACAGGCCTCTAGACTTATTGGCAGAGTTACAACTAAAATTCCCCAAAATGCTCAATTTAAAATGAGAAAAAGCAACAGAATACACCAAGTCTGTTTCATTACCAGATTTCTACTACTAAAATATTAGCAAGAATGCATGTTCCCAGTGAATTGAAGGATTCCTATGGTACAGCAGAAGATGCACACACCAGTGGCTCCCACCAAAATGCAAATCCTTAAACACTTGCTACAATCTCCCTACGTGCTTCCCTGTGCCCCTCGGCTGCCAGTCTAATGAACAAGACCTGATACACACTGCCCAGAGATAAAGCAATTCCATGTCCAAGATGCATCTTTTCTATCAATTATAATAAAAAGGTATTTACAAATTGGCTAATTCACTAGCTCTACTTTTGTGATTCACTGTCAACTCAGGACATCTAGAGAGCTTAGATGTTGTGAAATAAAGTATGAACTCTGTGCACAATAAACATGAGTACGTTACCAAAAAAGCATATATAGCTTTATGGGTATAATCTAAACCTGTCTTCTAGATATGGAGATACTAGCAAAGAGGACTTCCCCTCATTCTTCCTCTTTGCCCTCTTCACCATTTCAGTGACTAAATACTGGACTACTCCTAGCTCCAAGAGGTGGATTAACAAGGGTCATTCCCAGAAGATAATACTTCCTAAAAAACTAACAAAAGGATATATATATATATATATATATATATATATATATATACACATATATATGGATTATTTTATTATTTTATTATATATGGATTATTTAAATAATATATATTATAATATAATATATTAAATAATATTATATATGGATTATTTTGCTACTTATAAAACACTTTGGGCATTAGGTCTTAACCTTTAATACCAAACAATATTAACTAAAATGCACATATAACTAACAATGATTTGCTCTTAAATGACAAATAAGATATCAACCCCTGGCCAAGATATCTCCCACCTGTGATAATGAGAAAGAAACAGAAAAACATGAACACTAGTTTTCTGACATTGTATCTCACGTGGTGTAGGACAGTGATCATTGGAGAGGGAAAGTAAACCAAGTTACTCCAGCATTGTCACAGCCACATTGCCACAGCCTCCTGCTTGGAGAGAATTTCCAGACTGCAGTACAGAGGAGAACACAGGTAGAGCTCAAACATTTTCCTGAGATGAGGCTATAAAGCTGAGGGTCTGGGAGATCCAGGGAGGTAAAATTCATATGGAAGAGTTGTAAAAGGAGAAACCTTCAAAGGGAGACCTTCAGAAATGTGCAGCAAAGAGTCCATCTAGAGCCTTCAACCAAGTTTTAAGTACGAAAGCATGTGAGAAAACTAGTCAAAGCTACAGTAAGAATCACTGTAAGGATGAGAGTTTACACAGGAAAGGAGACAGCTTGTGTCCCCACCAGTCAGAGTGGAAAACCTTTCCACTCATTTAGATATCGAAGAAAGGTACCACCCTGGCATTGGGGCAAAATTCACCACAAAGGCTGCTTTGGCTCTGCCTCACAAAACTTAAAACGGAGGCTTGAAAGGATCAAAGTATTTGCAAGTAATTTAAACTGCTTCCCAGAACAAAGCTTAAGGATATTTATAGGAATACATAAATATCCATCACTCAACAAAGCAAATACACAATGCCTAGCATACAAAAAAAATTACCAGATATACAAAATTATGACATAGGACACATAATAAGAGGAAAGACCAACCATAAGCAATTGACTGACTAAAATGAAATAACAGGGCCTGGAATTACCCTCCTGCTTGCAATAAACAAGCAAACAACAATATCAATTTTTTTTAAAAAGACAAAATATATTGAATGATGGATTTAGGATAGAGGACATTAGTCTTACAAAATGAAGATAAAAGGTCTCCAAGAGATAAATAAGCCAGATGCTAAATTTACTTCGGCTTCCTGGCTTGAGACAATTTGCTAGCCATAGAATATGGAACAAAAATCCAGGCATAATCACACAGACTGGCTGTGTTGAGGTGACATCTTGGCTTCCAGGAAGGTCAAAGTAGCTGGTGTTCACAGAGCAGAGAACTGGAGAGAAGAGAGCTAAGCCTAGTGAGAATTCCAGAGATATGATGTTCCTTAAGTGTTCAGTGGACTGATCATTATCAAATTAATAGGGGAAGCAATTTGAAACCAAGGAAAAGTCTGTCCCATCTAAAATAATTAGAGAAAATCAAACCAAATGTTCACATGGGGTCAAGAAAACTGCCTATTCCTACAACTCAGAATGAAACAACCTGAACATTCATAGGGCTTGGGGTAGAGTACTCAAAGAGGCATTGCCTCAGTATTAGGGGCTACTTCGTCATTGATTGACTAAATATTTCTATGGTTCTAAATAACAAAACTTAATAACAAGACTCAAAATGATTTCTTGATTTCTAACTTACTTAGCTGTGTCCCAGAACAAAACTCAAGGGTATTTATAGAAATACAAACATATTCACTACCCAATAATGTAAAATTAACAAAATCAACAAGTTCTTGGCATTCAATCTAAGATGCAGGGCATGCTAAGAAGCAATATCGGCCATGAGGAAAGGAAAAATTAGCCAATCAGAACTGGTTCAAAACTGTTATGGATGTCAAAATAAACGTGTTTAATATTTTCAAAGTGTAAATTAGAGACAAGGTACAAAACAGAATGCAAATTAAACTTTCAGGCTGAAATGAATATATAATAAATGTGATTAATAATAAATTTGACCTTGTGAAGGAAAAGAATTAATGAACTTGCAGAAATTTAAAAGCAGCTATGTAAAATAAAACACAAAGGAAAAGATTTTAAGACTACAAAGAACAGTGAGCCATGGGACAGCTTTTACCAGACTAATAGAAATGTAAGTACAGTCCCTGAAGCTGGACCTTTTGACAAAGAAAAATATGTGAAGTTAACAGCTGAAAATGTTTCCAATGTATAAACTGACAGGCCCAAGAATCTCCATGAAACTCACACTCAAAAAAAAAAAAAAGTGTGAAAACTTTCCCTCACACCCCTATCAAATTCTTCAAAAACAGAAAGACAGAAAAATTTTAAGAGTAGCCAGTAGGAATGTGGAAACCTCATTATATACAAAGTAATAAAGATTAGAATAATGCCATTTTTATTTTTGGAAACAATGTAAGTAATGAAGCAGTGAAGCTTTCAAAGACTGAAAGAAAAACAAATTGTCAACCTAGAATTCTATCTCCAGCAAAATTTGAATATTAAGGTGAAATAACATCTATAGACATAGAGATGTAGAAAAGTTAAAAGAATTCATCACTTATAAAAACCTGCTCTAGAATAATGCTTTTACTTTAGAAAACAATTGTATCTTATTTTATTTTTATTATGTTTTTATTGACTCATAATTATATATAATACTGGGGCTCATTGTGACATGCATACATACACATAACATTATTTGTTCCACTTCATTCCTAGTACTTTCTCTTTCGCTCCCTCCATCTCCCATCCCCTCCCTTCTTCTACCCTACTGGTCTCCTATTTATTTATTTTTTAATTGACACATTTTTACTATATATAAAAGTGGGATTCACTCTGATATATTATACATGCAGATAGCACAATTTGGTTAGGTGTTTGTAAACAGATGAATGGATAGATAAAATGTTGGATATATACACAATGAAATTATTCTCAGTTATGATGAAGAATGAAATTATACTATTGGCTAATAAATGGATGGAACTAGAGAACATCATGCTAAGTGAAATAAGCCAGACTTGGATAGTCAACAGTTGAATATTTTCTGTCATATAAAGAAGCTAGAGAGAAAAAATAATAAAAACTAAGAAGGCAAACTCATGAAAATAGAAGAGTTGAGGAAGAGGATAGAGGGAGAGGGAGGAGGGGAGGGAAAGGGAAGGTAGGGAGGAATAAAATTATACTATGTGCATGCATGAATATATCACAAAAAAGAAATGTTAAAGGGATATTTTCAGAGAGAAGAAAAATATGGCAGAGAGAAACATGGATTTATATAAAAAAATAGAACACTATAAAGGGTAACTGCATGGATAAATATATAAGAACTGTTCTTATTTAAATTTCTTTTAAAAATAATGGACTGTTTCAACAAAACCAACCAAAGATGCATAGCTAGTGGACTAAAAGAGAGATACAATGATATTATAAAAACACTTGATTCCTCTAAAAGAAAATGGAAGAGAGGTAAAGGAGATCAACCACAATAATAACAAAAACAGATGGCACATATAGAAAATAGGTGGCACAAATAAAAAGATGGTAGACTCAAATATGACCATATCAATAAAACATGTATGCCTATGATTTATATAAATTATACATTTATTAAATATAAACATATTCTATGTAAATAAGTTATACATAAACATGTTGTATATGTAAATTAAAGATTGTCAAATTAGGTTTTAAAAGCAAGACCAACCTATTTGCTGCCTATAAGAAGTTGGCTTCAAATATAAAGATAAAAGTCAATTAAAAATAAAATGACAGGAAAGTATAGAAGATGCTAACATTAATCAAAAGAAAACTGAAGTGACTATATTTGTATTAGACAAAATAGGTCTAATACAACCTATTAGAGCAAAAAGTATCACCAGAAATAAGGAGAATTTGTCATGATGCCTTAAAAGCTGTTCATCAAGATGACAGGCCAGCGCTAAACACTCTGTACTTAATAAGTAAGACGTAGCCAAGTTATGGAAATTAAGACTTTTTTATTGTTTCTTTACATAAATTATAAGGCATTAACATATAGAAAATTCAAGGTATTTGTTTATAATTCATTTTAATCTAGAATTTTACCCCTTGTCAGAGGAAATACTTGAAATTCTTTATTATCAAGTAGAAAAAAAAATGATAGTTTTACTCCCTGTAACCTCCAAAACCCAACTAATAGAGGCAAAGATGACTCCACTCCAAGCAACAGCTCTCTGGCAGTGAAATCTCACTAGAAAGAAATAACAAGTGTCTGTCTGAAGGAGGTCGTGTTTTATATCTTTGGAGATGACAGAAAAACTTTATCTGACTTTTATTCCTCTTGTAAATGGGCAGCTACTATCTAGGCCAATAATAGAATAAACGGATTTTAACCTGTAAAATTTGAATGTTTTATAGAAATTAACCAGTCGAGGTAAAGATTATTATGGAATAGGATTAAGAATATGATCAGCACAGAGGTTCGAAATTAAATGCTTTTCTCCATGCTCTAATCAATAAGGATTAATGAAAAAATCAAAGACTTGTCAGTATTAATTTGTTAGAATCATGTTGAATTTTATTAATTGGAAACTTTAAAACCCTAGGCAATGGAGGGAAGGAGAGAAAAAATGAAATATAAGATTTTTCTCTCCTGAAGAATCTAGCAATCTAGTAAGGGTGATGATACTTGCTCAGAAATGATTCAATAGAACATAACAAATGTCATAAAATAAACATGGAGAGTATCAAGGGAATATATATATATATGCACATATATACACACACATATATATATACATATATATAATCTGGGAAATGAGCAATGACCTTTCTTGAAAGATATGATCTTTGAAATGGTTCTCTCTCTCTCTCTCTTTATCTCTCTCTCTCTCTCTCTTTCTCTCTGTCTTTGCTGTCCTAGGGATTGAACCCAGGCTCTTGATATGTGTGGCAAGCACTTTACAACTGTACAACTGAATACACCCAGCCCATTGTTTTTTTTTTTTTTTTTTTTTTCATTTTGAGAGGAGACCTCATTAAGTGCCAGGACGGCCTTGAACTTGTGATCCTCTTGCCTCAGGCTCCTGAATACTGGGATTACAGGTATGCACCACTTCACTGGGCTTGAATTGGACCTTGAAACTTTGGGATATTTGAACAAGAGGGGATAAGAATGTCTGGTCTATGGTTTTATAATTATGTCAAAATGAATCCTATTGTTATGTATAACTAAAAAGAACTTAAAAAACGACTGAGTCTGATATTTCAGCAGAAGAATGGCATAAGCAAAGATCCAGGAACAAAATATTGTGGCATCTACATGACAGATATGCAGTGTCTTTCAACTGCAATGAATAAATGAGAAGGGAAAGAGGGAGAAATAACTTTAGAAAAGTAGATGTGAGAAAAACTAACATTTAAAAAAAAATAGTGACCACACCAAATCCTGACAAGGATTTGAAGAAATCAAATCTCTCATCTGTTGTTGGTGGGAATGTATGGCCACTCTAAAAAACAGGTTGGCAGTTGTGTAAAAAACTAAATACACATTTATATCACCCAGCAATTATACTTCTGGATATTTATCCCAGAGAAATGAAAACTTAAATCCACACAGAAACCTACACACTATGTTCATGGTAGCTTTATTTCTAATAGTCAAAAGTTAGAAGCAACCAAAATGTTCCTCTGTACCATGGAATCTTTTTCAGAAATACAAAGCAGTAAAATTATGACCACATGTTAACAACTTGGATGAATCTTAAGGGTATTAAATTGAATGGGGAAAAACAGCCCGTCCCTGAAAGTCACACAGAATATTTCAATTTATACAACATTCTCAAAATTATAAAACTATAGATACGGAAACCATTAGTGGTTGTCAGGGGTTAAGGATGATGATGGGGAGAGGTGGAGGTGGAGGACTATACAGAGGTAGCATGATTTCAACGGTGATGGGAAATTTGAAACTTGAGTGCAGGGTAATTATGCAAATCTATTCATGTAACAAAATGACAGTATATATATGCATTGTATCTAAGTCAAATTCCCTATTTTTATATTGTATTTTAATTATATGCAATTTAACTAAAGGGAAATGATGGATAGAGTTCACAGGACTTTTTTCTATAATTTTGCAAATTCTTGTGAATCTATAAATATTTTGTTTAAGAAAGTAGGTCATGAAATCCTACATACGCTTACCATAGAACCTAAAAATTTAAATCCTAGGTATTTAAGTTAAAACATTCCCGTGTTATCTACAATAGAACACTGAAACATTATTCATAATCACTATAAACTGGAAACAAATATACTTCAACTGATGAATGGGTAAGCAAACTGTGGTATTACAATGGATTGCTTCTTAAGAATAAAAATGAACCACTATACTCACTATAACATGAACTCAAAAGCATTATTCCATAAAAAGTCAGACATAGAATGTTATAAACTTTATGATTCCACTGATGTGACATTTTCAAAATGGCAAAATGTTAGAAGCAGGAATCAGAGAAGTGATCTGATGGGCTGGGGAAGGATGCACATGAGAACCTTTGGGGCTAATGGAATAGTGTATCTCAGTTGTGCTGGTGGTTACATAAGTAATTATGTCTGTCAAAATTCTGTAACTGCACACGCCAAACTGCAATTTTTTTAACAAAATTTATCTTAACAAACTATTTTAAAATCATATTCAATATCAGGCCATTTAAAAAATATTTATGCATTATGTATGGAGAGGACAGAAACAGATATTTTTTAAAAATCTGAATGTGTTGACTCTGATGGAATTGCTTATGACATTTTATGTTTTTCTTTCTACTTTCCTTGTCTGATAAGATTTCTGTATGATGTAGGTATTATTTTTAAGAACAAGAATACTATTTTTTAACAAAATAATTTGATATCTTTAGGGCTGAACAGGACATTGAAATTCATCAGGCACCCCCTTTATTAATCAGGGTTCTTCAAAGAAACAGAACTGATAGAAGGTGTGTACACATATTAAAAGGGATTTCTCTGGAGACTGGTTGGCATAATCACAGAGGCTGAAAAGTTCCATAATAGGCCATCTGCAAGCTGGAGACCAGAGATATTAGCAGCATGGCTCAGTCCAGGAAGCAGAAGACTCAGAACCAGGGATGCTAATGGTATAAGCCCTAATCCTAGACTAAAGGCCTGGAAGTCCCATCAAGAGCCAATGATGCATGTCCAAAGGTCAAAAATCTAGAGTCTGGTGTTCAAGAACAGCATCACCCTGCCTGGAAGGAAAAGCCAAAGAGATGGTTTCTTCTTTCCTGTTCCATCTGGCCCCCACAGTCCATCGATGGTATGTGCCCACATTTGAAAGTGGTCTTCTCCCCTTAGTTCACAGACCTACACACCAATATTCCCTGGAAACACCTTCACAGACACCTAGAAGAAATGTTTTACCAGTACTCCGAGCATCTGTCTATCCTGTCAATATCCCAAAATAACCATCACACCCCCCTTTAGTTGATAGGTGACAATATAAGGGCTAAAGCAAAGAGAGTGAGCTTTCCTAATGATTTCAAATTTTAAAATAAGTTCCATATGCCCTCAGTTCTGCATTTTCCTGAACTACATGATTCACTTACAGATGTCATAATTATTTTAACTGGGGATAGGGCTAATTTTCATCCTTCTAAAACTCCCACTCTATGATAGCAAAGTGTTTTCAAGATTTTCCTGGACTGGTACCTGAAGGTGGATGCAGACAGTACCTAGACAAAGAAGCTACATTTTCCAATCTGTGCTGTCAGTCAGGTTTTCATTGCTGTGACACAATACTTAAGGAAGGGGCTGAGCAGATAGTTCTGTGGTAGGGCACTTGCTGGATTTGATTCCTAGCACCAGAAACAAAATACTTAAACAACTTAAAGGAGGATAGATTTTTTGACTCAGTGTTTCAGAGGTTTTAGTCCATGGTTGGCTGGCTCCCTTGCTACAGGACGGTGGTTAGGTAGAGCATCATGGTGGGGAGGGCAGAGTGAAGCAGAGTTGCTCATTCCATGGTGGCCAGAAAGCCTAGAGATAGAGTGAGGAAGGGACAAGATAAAGTTACCCATCCCTTTCAACTAGGTCCCACATCCTACAGTTTCCATCCCCTCCCAATAGTTCATTCAGCTATGCATCCATCAATGGATCAATCCAGTGATAAGCCCTCATGATCCAATCACTTCTAAAAGCCCCACTTCTGAATATTGCTGCACTAGGGACCAAGCCTTCAACACACGAGTCTTTGGTGGATATTCCTAATCCAAACTATTAACCTGTCCCATACAAGATCAAAGACTTTTTGAAAATGATTGCCCTGCTAGCTTTTTAAACTGAGGCAGACCATAAGAGTACCATCTATTGACAGTATTGCTGACAAGATTCAGAAGATGGTGTGAGGAAGCTGCAGCAACTATTATTACTGGTAACAATTCATGTCATACATGGTGAAGCCTGCTTGAGCATCAGAAGGAAGTATAATCTAGAAGTTAAGTGCTGTGTAGGGTGTAGGGCACATGCCTGTAATCCCAACAACTTGGGAGGCTGAGGCAGGAGGATTGCAAGTTCAATGCCAGCCTCAGCAACTTAGTGAGGCCCTAAGCAATTTAGCAAGATCCTGTCTCAAAATAAAAATAAAAAGGACTAGAAATGTGGCTCAGTAGTTAAGGACTAAGCACTCCTAGGTTCAATTCTTTGTACAAAACAAAAAAAAAAAACAGAAGTTCATTGTTAACCTTTGGAGCAATGATACCTTTGTTTAAATTCTGATTTCTTTAAAACGTGACCATGGACAATTTACCCAAAGTCTCCTCATCAATTTTTCACCACTAAACTGAGAATTGTAACAGTGATCATCCCAAGTGTTAAGAGTTAATATGTAAAGTCTTTTGATGATATCTGTGCATGGGAAGTTCTCCACGTTAACTGTTACTGGAAGTCTATTGTTAGTCTACTGATAATGCTGAATTAGACATCACAATGGAAATGTCCACATCCAGGTCTCTTGAAGTATTGAGTATTTTGTGAAAGTGCCCCAAAACAATGCCTAATCTTAGAAACACAACCTATAGCTTCCACAGTAGAGGAGTCATTTAACCATTAGTGAC
>JAJEJO010001796.1:296006-310295 GCA_020662805.1 Glaucomys volans
ATTTGCTAAGAGTAGCTTTGTGGCATAACATATGGTCTATTTTAGAGAAGGACCCATGAGCTGCTGAGAAGAAAGTATATTCGCTTTTTGATGGATGGAATATTCTATATATGTCTGTTAAGTCCAAATTAGCGATTGTGTCATTGAGTCCTATGGTTTCTTTGTTCAATTTTTGCTTGGAGGATCTGTCCAATGGTGAGAGAGGAGTGTTAAAGTCTCTGAGTATTATTGTGTTTTGGTCTATTTGATTCCTGAAATTGAGAAGGATCTGATTGACATACATGGATGCACCATTGTTTGGTGCATAAATATTTATGATTGTTATGTCTTGCTGATTTATGCTTCCTTTAAGCAGTATGAAATGTCCTTCTTTATCCCTTCTGACTAACTTTGGCTTGAAGTCTGCTTTATCAGATGTTTGAGAGGTGCTTGATCAAGTGGTGACCCAAGACAGCTGCTGTCTCACAACCTCCAGGTTGGGAATCATCAATGCTTCTGGGCAGAGGCAACCAGGAGACGCAGCACCGTGGCCCTGGAGCCGCAGCGCCTTGTCCCCACGGGAAGGGCTGAGCTTAGGTCCGAGGGCTCAGACAGCTGAAGATGGCGTCTGTCCGCCAGGGAAGCTGTAGAATGGCGCTGCTGGGCACAAATTCCCCGCTGGAGCCGGCAAGCAGCTCCGCTCCTGGCCAGATCTCCTGTCTCATTCTATTATCTTTCCTTCCCCACCCCCTCTCCACCCCGCATTTTCCTCTATACAATTTATCCTTTCTTCAGTCTTCCCTCACCTTCCCCCACTTCCGCTATGTGTCATCAACCACTTATCAGAGAAATCATTTTGTCTTTGGTTTTTTGGGATTGACTTATTTCACTTAACTTGATATTCTCTAACTCCTTCCATTTACTTGCAAATTTCATAATTTTATTTTTCTTTATGGATGAATAATATTCTATTGTGTATATATATCACAGTTTCTTTATCCACTAATTTATTGAAGGGCATCTAGGTTGGTTCCACAATCTAGCTATAGTGAATTGGGCTGCTGTAAATATTGATGTGGCTGCATCACTGTAGTATGCTGATTTTAAGTCCTTTGGGTATAGGCCAAGGAGTGGGATAACTGGGTCAAATGGTGGTTCCATTCCAAGTTTTCTGAGGAATCTCCACACCACTTTCCAGAGTGGCTGCACTAATTTGCAACCCCACCAGCAATGTATGACTGTACTTTTTTCCCCACATACTTGCCAACACCTGTTGTTGCTTGTATTCTTGATAATAGACATTCTAATTGGGGTGAGATGAAAGCTTAGGGTAGTTTTGGTTTGCATTTCTCTTATTACTAGAGATGTTGAACATTTTTTCATATATCTGTTGATTGCTTATAGATCCTCTTCTCTGAAGTGTCTGCTCATTTCCTTAGCCCATTTATTGATTGGGTTATTTGTATTCTTGGTGTAAAGTTTTTGAGTTCTTTATAAATTCTGGAGATTAGTTCTCTATCTGATGTGTGTGTGGCAAAGATTTTCTCCCACACTGTAGGCTCTCTCTTCACATTGTTGATTGTTTCCTTTGGTGATTAAAAGCTTTTTAGTTTGAATCTATTCCAATTATTGATTCCTGCTTTTATTTTTTGTGCTTTGGGAGTCATGTTAAGGAAGTCTGGTTCTAAGCTGACATGATGCAAATTTGGACCTATTTTCTCTTCTATTAGGTGCAGGGTCTCTGGTCTAATTCCTAGGTCCTTGATCCATATTGAGTTGAGTTTGTGCAGGGTGAGAGATAGAGGTTTAGTTTCAATTTGCTGCATATGAATTTCCAGTTTTCCCAGTACCATTTGCTGAAGCGGCTATCTTTTCTCCATTGCATTTATTGGCTCCTTTATCAAGTATGAGATAACTGTATTTATGTGAGTTTGTCTCAGTGTCCTCTATTCTGTATCATTGGTCTACCTGCCTATTTTGGTGCCAATACCATGCTGTTTTTGTTACTATTGCTTTGTAGTACAGAGGTACATTATAATGAAAATACCTAACATACAAAATAAAGATAGAATTTTAAAGGCTGTGAGAGAAAAGCATCAGATTACATACAGAGGGAAACCAATATGGATATCAGCAGATTTCTCAGCCCAGACCCTAAAAGCAAGAAGGGCCTGGAACAACATATTTCAAGCTCTGAAAGAAAATGGATGCCAACCAAGAATCTTATACCCAGCAAAACTTCGTTTAGATCTGATAATGAAAGAAATCCTTCCATGATAAACAAAAGCTAAAAGAATTCACAAATAGGAAGCCTGCACTAAAAACATTCTCAGCAAAATATTCCAAGAGAAAGAAATGAAAAGCAATAATGTAATTCAGCAAAGGGAGGAATTACCCTAAAGGAAGAGCCAATTAAAGGATAAACCAAGTCAAGTTAAAAGTCAAAAATAAGTCAAAATGACCGGGAATACAAGTCATATCTCAATAATTCCCCTGAATGTTAATGGCCTAAACTCATAAATCAAAAGACATAGGCTGGCAATTGGATTAGAAGAAAGACCCAACAATATGCTGCCTTCAAGAGACTCATCTCATAGAAAAGGACATCCACAGACTAAAGGTGAAAGGTTAGGAAAAAATCTACCACGCACACAGACTCAGTAAAAAAGCGGGGTTTACATTCTCATTTCAGATAAAGCAGACTTCAAGCCAAAGTTAGAAGTGATAAAGAAGGTCATTTTTTAGTGCTTAAAGGAAGCATCAATCAGCAAGACATAACGATCATAAATATTTATACCCCAAACAGTAGCACATCCATGTATGTTAAACAAATCCTTCTCAATTCCAGGAACCAAATAGACCAAAACACAATAATACTAGGTGACTCTAATACACCTCTCTCACCATTTGACAGATCTTCCAAGCAAAAATTGAACAAAGAAACCATAGATCTCAATAACACAATCAATAATTTAGACTTTACAGACATATATAGAATATTCCATCCATCAAGGAGTGAATACACTTTCTGCTCAGTAGCACACAGATCCTTCTCATTCTATCTTCTTAAATGTTCAAACATTTTCCTTTCTTAAAAAGAGGGGAAAGGTCTTATCATGCAGCTGGAAGGTGAAACTGCCCTTCATATTGTTACCAGTCCTTCTCTACCTCTAAGTTACTAGCAAGGTAATAAATGCGACCAAATGATATTTGATGTTGAGATTGAGAAGCCTGAGTTTTAATTACAGTCTGCAGGTTTAGGAGAGGTGAGACTGAAGTTACTCAAGAAGAGGGACTCATTGGAGAATGAGAAAAGGAAACCAAAAGAAGGGCAGATAGATGAAAAGCACTCATCAAGTGTGTCCACCAATGTAAGAAAGCCATGTCTTCAGAGGCAGCAGTACCTGGGCGTAGGGGTACTCAGTATATATTGAATTCATTGCGATCTCTTTATGAGAACATTTCACGTAAGGTAGGGAACAGCTATAAAAAAAAGAGTGAAAAAAGCATGAGATTTGAAGTCAAAAGAGTTGTTCCCCTCAACTTGCCTATGTGACTTTAAACATGTTTATTTATATCTCTGAGCCTATTTTCTTTCTTTTGAAATATTTTACCTCTACATACCACTTTTTTCATGAAGATGTAGTTAATATACGTGGAAGCACTCCATGAGCTGCCAGGTGCTAAGGAAAAGCAAGTCACTGTTCCTTCTATTTCAAGGCCTGGCTTTCAGCACATTGATATCATGTGTGTCAGGCCACCTACACTCCTACCATGACCCAGTGCACTCACGGGCTGGCTTGTGTATCGGAATCTTAGAAAAAGTGTGGGAGGGATTAGAGGAGGGAAGAAAAACTGGCACTTTTCTTCATTTGCACCTGGATTAATTAATAAATGTTATTTTAGATTAAAATGAGCCCTTTAAATAAAAAATTTGTTGTCGCCTGGGTGTGGTTGCCTAAGATGCCATGGCTCTGAGGGTGGCTTGCAACGGCACCAGGCCAAATCCACCGTGGGCGTGGAGACATCTAGAATACAAGTATCACTCCACCCTGCTGTCATGTTGCCTAATTAACTGGCGTGTGGAAAACCACCCTTGGGAGTCAGAGTGATCTTTCATTTCAGTCTGATGCAGTGGAGACATAGCAGCCTACTTAGGGCGGAAACGGTGAATCTCCTCTGGAGTCTGTTTCCTGGGAAGAGAGGCAAGTGCAGAGGACTGGATAATACAGTTCCCACGGAAGTTGCCCCTTGATTCCATGCCCACTTGCTTATGTTTTTGAGCTAAAAACAAACAGTCAAACAAAAGCAAACAGAAAAACAAATGCTTTCATAACCGAAACTGCTTATCTCCAAGTCCCCTCTCAAGGGGAAAAAGTCAATATCAAGTTAGGGCAAAATAGCTTGCCTTTGCCTGACTATACTTTCTCCTTGCAATTTTGATTAAGCAGTGAGGATGCAGGAACGATCCCTGAGAGACAAGGGGGAAAAAAGAAGGAAAACTACTTAGGTTAGGCTCTGGCAAAACACACACACACACACACACACACACACACACACACACACAAAACAACTCTGTGCCCTCTTGAGTGTGTAATAATTGAGAGAGTTCAGTACTTTAAGAATCAGGCACATATTTATGAACAGTACTTTGAGTTGGTATGAACCTCAATATACTCCAGTATATTCTACTTCTTTCTCAGCCCTGAGAGAGGGAGTCAGTGATTCAGGGACCAATAGCTAGAAAATAACAGAGCAGAATCTTGTTCCCAGTCTCCTGACTTCCAGTCCTGGGTGCTTTTCCTAGACCACAACTTCGTTTTCAATCATGATTCCTGCCTGATTTGGGTATTGATCCTTCCTTCATCACTGTCTTCCATCTCACATACAGCATTCTGTGTTGTGGGGCTAACCTCTAGCTTGTATTTGCATTAGCTCCACTCTATTCTATTGGTTCCACTCCATTCTATTCTAGTGGTTCTCAGTTGGAGGCTCTCCTGATTCTCAGGGAACATTTGGCAATGTTACAAAGGGGGTGCTCTAGCATTTGGTGGATTAGTGTCAGGGATGCTGCCAAGCATCCTACGGTGCACAAGATGCCTCTGCCAACAAACACAAAAACCCAGTTTAAAATGCCAATAAAGAGGTTCAGCAAATTAGCTCAATACTTTTTAGCCAGATATGCTTTGAAAGGTCATTAATTATCTTGGTAAGGAGACAGTTAATTCTCCAACAATGAATTTTGCTAAGCTACTTAAAAGAAGATATGGGTATTTACAAGACAAGTTAGCAACACCAATTTTTGAATGATCTTCTAGACTGGCCAGTTTCTTACCTCTGATTTGAAAAATCAAATTCTTCCTCTACTGAGTGCAGAATACACACACAAAAAAATTTGATCCCATTGATATCCCATTTTGATCCAAGATAAGACTATTTTTAAGAGAAGATATTGAGTACTGGATTTTTTTTAGTTGTAGATGGACACAATACCTTTATTTTATTTTTATGGGATGCTGAAGATTGAACTCAGTGCCTCACACATGTTAGGCAAACACTCTACCACTGAGCTAAAATCACAGACCAAGTACTGAATTTTTTACTCTGGTCTTTGTATGGTTCTCTTCTGTTTACCAGTCATTATTATGTCATCAGAGTCTCCAAGATTGTGTTCCTCTAGATCAGACTTCTAGACATTTCTATTCAAGGATCTTCTTTCACTAGTTTCTCACCTATGCTAGAACTTCAAAGACCACACTGAGATTCACAGTGCATCGCACTGCAAAGCTTTATTGTTGCTGTTGCTTTGTATTGCTGACTCTACTCTCGTAAACATGGTTTATCTCAAATTAGCATCACAAAGCCTACATTCTTAATTTCCTCCCCCCCTACATTCTTAATTTTCCTTGTTCTTTGAAAATTTGCTATATGTCTTCTGGTCTTTCTCTGAGACTTGCAATGCTTCTGTCTTTATTATATCTAACTTAATATTTAAATGATAAAATTGGTTCAAACAAAATCTTGAATGTAATCATAATGTACATAATAGAAGTGTTTTGTTTACAAGTAGAGGTGGGACAAATGGTCTCCTACTTAAGTCAGTTGTATATGTCCAGCATCTATCACAGTGTGTGCATGAAGAGAGTTAATCACAAACTTACTGGTATATTGATTTATTGATGAAAAGGAAAAATTGAAAAACCAAATATAGCTTGAAAATCATAATCACGTGAAAGGTCGATACTGCCTTTCCACCCCCTTTTCCCCATTATCTCAGATGCTTTGAGATAAGTTACAGATTGTGTCACATACATTCCTCATGTGTTGAAGGATTGTTTTTCCCCATTGACTTTGATGCTCCCTTTCTTCATTTTTAAAATTCACTTCTCATTTTTTTCTTTATCTCTATCAAAACTATTTATTCATCATTGGTTCAGTCATAATTAAGCATCAGTTTCAAAGTTCTACAGAAGTGAATGGAGATGATAAGATATAAGCATTGCCCTTAATCACCTTGTAGTCTAATAGGGTAGATAAGGCATATCCACAATGAGCTCTACTTGAAATAAAAGGTTAAAACTTCCAAAAGATAAGGGCTCATGGGAACTTGGATTGGAAAAATTCACAATCAGTTGAAAGATCAAGAAAAGAATTATAGGAAAAGTGAAATTTGATAAAAGTCTTGTAAGAAGATCTGGACACACAGATATGGAAGTGGGGCTAAGGAAGAGAATATGTACATGGAAAGTGTTATTGCAAAGTTTAAGTGTAACAGAGGTGAATGAAGGTATATATAGATGTGTTTAGAAAAGGAAATTAGGTCCAAAATGTGAAGGACACAATACCTGGATCATAGATCTGATCCTGATTTATTTCTTATGAGATTTTCTGTCTGTATTTTTTAAAATATAAAATCTCCTCCTTGTAAGAAATTAGTATATGGTGCTATTGTTATATAAAAATAAACCTAAACATATTTGATGAACTGTACTACTTTGAATATTTGCTGAGTGTGGCCAAAGTTTGGCATGCCAAATTGAAGAATAACCTGATGTGCCTTCATAGTTAAAGAATATAATTGCTACAAACAAATATTAGTTATACGTAACCAATAAAGATATTTTATTATTGAAAGCATGACCAAAGATAACACAAATGACATTTAAAATGTAAATTCATAAGCAATTTTACAGGAAATGGGCCAAGCTAAATGAATAATGTTTTGAAGGAAATAAATGAGAAATTATCAAAGTTGTTTAAACACACTTGATATGAAGCTCAGTGGTAGAGTACATACTTAACTTCTGCAAGAAACTGGGTTTAACCTCCATCACAATAAATTAAAATAAAGAAGGAGAATGAGAAGAAGAGGCAGAGTACAAAGAGGGAGAAAGAGAAGAAAAAATATTGCAAACTTGTGGCTTTTAAATATATTCTATCTATCTATCTGTCTATCTATCTATCTATCTATCTATCTATCTATCTATCTATCCATCCATCCATCTATCCCTTTACCTCTTACCCAAACATGCAGCAGTGATAACAGTTACTATGACAAAGGCAATAACAAATTGGTCATGCTTAGACAAAGTGCTTGACACAGGCTCACTTACTTTAACAAGGCTGATTACCAAGCTGATAACAATACATGACAGAGGAGAAATACTAGAAGTAGAAAGTCAGAGACATAGACTATAAGCTTGGCCACCAGTTTCAAGTCATCTGACTAAATCAGATGGTTTAGGACAGAGGTTCATTATTTATGCCATACAGAGAATAAACTAGATGGCTTCTAATTTCAAATAATGACAATAACAGTAATTTGTCTCCCATGGTGCCCGACATGTCTACATGAGATTTTCCCACCTGATTTCTTTGAGGAAGAAGAAACTCTAAGCTGTTCTTTGAGTGTGAGGAGACATGGATGATAATGGGGGATGACAGTGGCTATGTGTCTGTCCACAGGCTGAGGATACTGTGTGCAGACTTGCTTCATAAGGGCAGTGGATATCTTAACCACATAATCCCCGCTGCTAAAATTTGGGTAGGGTAATATAAAGAAATCACCAAACTGTCAATGGAAAAAGAAATAAGACCCACAGAGTTTTCTGAGATCAGGAGAGTATGGAGTCAGAAGAACTAGTGCTATGTTATGAGTATATACAAATATGTCACAATAAGACCCACTATTGTGTATAATTATAAGACACAACAGAAAGTCTTTTTTAAAAGAATTAGTGAAGGGCTAGGGTTGTGGCTCAGTGGTAAAGCACTTGCCTAGTCCATGTGAGGCACTGGGTTTGATCCTCAGCACCACATAAAAATAAAAAAATAAAGGCTTTGTATCCATCTACAACTAAAAACAGTACTAGTGAAAGGGGCAGCAAGGAAATCTGTTGCTCCCAGAGTGAAGACAGGGCTGAAAATGTGTATACATTGACACATCCCTCTACAAAATACAGAATTCAAAATTGTAAATCATGTGTACTGCAGCCCAAGAGTTTTCCTTTTCCTTTTATGATTATACACTAATTATAATAAAATATCAGGACATTGAACAATATTCTGGTAAATTCTGGCTGTGTAGGTCCTGAGGCACATTTCAGTCTGCTTATTGGACCATTTATTTGGGCTGCTTTTGGTTTTGAATCAAAGCTTTTCAGACTTCCTTTAGATCCTTCTTTCCTTTTATTCTTCCTTTTTGATCGTGATATAAAACACACAAAATGAGATCAACTCAGAAAAATTTTAAGGGTACAGTATTGTAAACTACAAGCCCTCTATTTCTAGCACTTTTTCATCTCCTGTGACTGAAACTTTGTACCCAGTGAACAGCAGGTCTACATCTCCCCTTCTGGAGACCAGGGCAGCCACTATTCCACTTTCTGATTCTATAAGTTTGACTATTCTTATCCCTGGTGTAAGTGGAACCATGTAGTGTTTGATTTTCTGTTACCAGCTTATTTCACTTAGCATACTATTCTCAAAGTTCACTCTTGTTGAATCATAAAGAATCTTTTGCTTTTTACAACTGAATAATTCCATTATCTGTGTATATCCCATTTCTCTCCTGGGGTTCTTCCTTTTTGCAGTTATCTTACAAAAAATTGTTAATTACCATCCCATTACTAGAGGTAGCTTAGGTATGACCTAGAAAACTAATACAATGTTTTGCACCTGCCATTTGGTTTAATGTTAACAATAGACTATGAGGTATTGTTATCCCCATTTTTAAAATAGAAACCAAGACCCAGAAAGGTGAGTTTATTTGCACCAAATCATAAAAGTAGAGAGTGGTGCAGACTGAATTCCAACCTGGAAGGGTATGTCCACAAGGCCATGCCACTGGGTATCCTTCCAGTTTTCAAATTCCAAAAGCTTGTGTTGCCACATTTCCAACTTAAAGCAATTGGATACCATTTTTCAAAATATTACCATACCTTTAACCCTTCTTTAACAAGTAAAGTCAGCATTGTTTGAATTTTCTTTATATGGGAGATAGATGAAAAATGTAATGTTTTCCCCATTTTTTAAAAAATATTTTTTAGTTGTCAATGGACCTTTATTGTATTCATTCATTTGTATGCTGAGAATTGAACCCAGTACCTCACACATGCTAGGCAAGTGCTCTACCACTGAGCCACAACCCCCAGACCCTGTTTTCCCCATTTTATAGATAAGGAAACCTCAGATCCTACCCAATCTGGAGACTGTAAAAAGCAGGCCAGTGCTAAGGAAAGAGCACATGCTTTAGATCCTGCTTTCTCCATTGTCCAGGTGCCTAAACTTTGGTATAAAGAAACATAATGGCAATGTTCTCATGAAATGATGTGAGGATAAAAGTGAAATGAAATGTGGCCCAGTAATTGGCAAATAAAAAGTGTTCAATAAGCCATAAAGAAGAATAAAATCATGGCATTTGCAGGTAAATGGATGGGGTTGGAAAATATCTTCCTAAATGAGATAAGCCAATCCCAAAAAACCAAAGGCAGAATGTTTTCTCTGATAAGCAGATGATGATATATAATGGGGAGTTGGGAGGGGGTAAGGGAAGAATGGAGGAAGGATGGATTGTGTAGAGGGAAATGAGGGGTGGTGGGGAGGAAAGATAAGGGAATGAGACAAACGTCATTACCCTATGTGCATGTATGATTACACAAACAGTATGACTCTACTTCGTATACAACCAGAGAAATGAAAAGTTGTACCCCATTTGTGTACAATGAATCAAAAAATTTTTAAAAATGGGTAAAAAAAGTGTTAAATAAACAATTGTTCTCTTCTCCTTTCATACAAGGTCCCACTCATCCTCTTTTAAAAATTAAATAAAACCATCCCTAAAATCCATCAAAATATCAAAGATTAAATTATAGTGTGAATTTCATGAAACATGATTCATCCTATAGGATTTCCTTAGATTTAAGAATATTATTTTATCCAGGACTGTTCATGTCCATTATGATAAGCATTCGAAACAGACAATTCAACTCTTAAATCAAAGCACTTGGATATAAAGAGTGATATGAACATCATAGACCTCACTCAGAGGTCTTCCAAGGTGAAGGTTACCTGTAGAAAAGGAGAGGCTGAGATACAATGACCTGAAAGCCAGGTAATTTAGAATTGAGTATCAATTTTATCATTTAAGAAAAGTTAGATGATAGGAAAATTGCCTTTGCTGGGTCCTGGTTTCCATATTGGTGAAATGAGGAAGTAGGAATATTTGATTGCATCATTTTATGATGTAATGTTATTACGGGAGCTCAGTATCAAAGAATCTGCCCACTACCTTAAAATCCAAGTGGAGCAGAGTTCCATCTACCACAAGAAGCTGTCCACCTGTGTCCAGGGACCACTCTGTCCTCTGAATTCCTCTTGTATATACATACCAATCAATCACCCATTCAATACATTATTATAATGATTTAATTATTAATTTATTTTTTTTCCTCTAGCTGTGACTCTAACAGGGAAATATATTTCTGTAAATATAGTACCTGAGAGAGTATCTAAATCTTTGTTTCTAAGGGAATTTTCTTATTTTTTGTCCTTCTAACATTTTTTAATTAAAAATTTAATTTAAATAATGGATTATATTTTTAAATTATGGATGTTACCTGACCCAGGAAGAAAAGTCTATGTCCCTAAAACACTTCAGGCTTAATGATTCATACCTCCAAAAGCTTTGTGGAGTAAATGCTTCTATTCACATTTCACAGCCGAGGAGAGTTCTGAAAATTTCAGTTTTAAAATAAAATGCCTAGTAAGTATCCGTCAAGGCTAAGACACACATACTCCAACTCTATGCTCCAATTTCTTTCCTCTTCTGAGTATCAATATGAGCAAATTAATTACTTTTAATTCAGTATTTATTTCTCATCACATTGAATTTAGATCTTGTATCTCTCTCAAGATCCAACTGAAGCCTTAACCAATCTCAATTTCAATGTAATTCCTCCCCAAACCACGTAACCAACACATTTCTTGATCATGTAACATGCGCGCGCGTGCGCGCACAGACACACACACACACCCCAAAAAGATGGGCTTAAGCATCTCAACCTATGCTAAAAAATTCAGAAAATTTAAGTATTGATCACCTGTGACCTTTCCAAGGAATAAATAAGAAATCCCAGTCAGCAAAACTGTGTTCCCCTTGTTCCTGTTGTGAAACGGGGTTGATATTAGTACTTCTATCAGCTGCTGTCCCATTGCCCAGCTTCCACACACTCTCAAATCTGGAAGGTCATCTAATCCACATTCCCATACGATTCACAAGAAGTAAAGAGCACTGCCCTTAAAATTTTACAGATGAGGGTTTGAGTCAAGGATCCACCATTTGCTAGTCAAGAAGTATCAGCAAATTAAGATTTCTGAGCACTGACAGAGATTAAACTCTTTCACAGTTATTCTATTAATGAGAAATTCTTAGGATTTTACATTATTCAATAAATGGTACCTATTATGAATTCCTTTAATAAGGACTTTGGTCCACAAAATTCCTTCAGTGACTCCTCCCAGCCAAGATCTTCCTACCTCTCTCTGTTTTGCCACGTCCACACATTTTAGCCAGGCATGGCAGAGCATGCCTGTAATCCCAGCAACCAAGGAGACTGAGACAGGAGGATGACAAGTTTTAGGGCCAGCCTAAGCAACTTAAGGAGACCCTGTATCAACATAAAATAAAAAGAACTAGAGATGGAGCTTAGTGGTAGAGCACCTCTGGGTTCAATCCACAGTGCTCCCAGCCCCACCACACACACACACACACACACACACAAGTTCACACATTTTGGCCTTTACTTTTCTATTGGGATGCAGGTAAAGCTCTATGAATACTTTGTCCTTGATGCCATCCTGGATTATGAATATTTTTTCTTATTCCTTCACTTGCCACTATTGGGAGAGTAAGGATTTTGAAGCTGCGCACAGACAGATTCTTGGTAGTGACGATGATAATGAGGATGATGTTTTGTCTGGCAATCTGACCAGACATGGAGAAGGGAGCAGAGAACATTTCTCCCTTTTAATACCTCAACCAAGTCCTAACTACATCTGCCCATGTGTACTTTTCCCCATTACTAGATTATTTGATAGATGAGCCACAGGTACTAGCTTATCCTGTTGTCTTTACCTAAATATTTACCACAGCTGTCTCATAAATTGTCAGAAGACAATGACCAGAAGCAGATTCTGAAGGTGAATTGCTCCCTTTGCATCTGCTACCAACTGTAAATTTGGGCAAGTTACTTTTCCTCATATAGCCTCAGATTACTTGTCTAGAAATTTTAGAGTTGCTATCCTATAATTAAGTGATTAAAATTACAGAAATTAATGCATATATTAATTGCTTAGAGCAAGCAGTTCCTGGAAATCATAAACTCTTAAAATGTAGTAATTATTATTGCCATTTTGTTGTTATCATCATTATTATTTTACTCCTTACTCTCTCTGATGATGCTCTCCCCAACTCCCTCTCAAGACATTCAAACATTTAAACTTAGTTGGCCAAAGATGGTGTACTCAAGTAACTGGAAATAGGATTCAATCTGGTTTCATAAGAATTAAAAAGAAGGGGGGCTCCTCCCAGACTTGGGTCCTGGATTTCTGGATCTAGTTCTAGCTTGGCCTTGTCTGATTCTAAACTAGTCATGTCCTTCTCTGAGACTTCAGATGCTATTGTCACTGGACAAATGCTGTTAAATTCTAAGGACATTTGTCTGCCAGCATATCAATTACATTTGAGTACAGATTGCTTACAGACTGCCACCTATCATCCACTATTTGCCTGTTTGCCTGCCTCTGGCCTGCCCATCACCTGCCTTTCACCTACCCATCACCCACTGACGGAGGTTCACCTGCTGTTCATCAGCCAGTAGCCTGCAGAGCCCACAGACCTTCAGTGGATCACCAAGTGCCTGCTGTTGCCTGGAAATCCACCATCACAGTACCCGCAGGTTTGGTTACATGTGGCTGCTGCCATTTTGAGAAAACAGCCAGAAACTGCAGGACCCCTGACCCAACTGACTATACCCTGCCTACAGTACCCCCAGCATGACTGATCACGCCTCACCTCCAGGGACCCACTGGCCCAACAAACTGCACCCCACACAGACTCGGCTCCCACGCCCTGGGCTGCATCTCCCCATTTGCCACACAATTGGAAGCCAGTGCAGCCATCTTGGATTATCCTGGAAGTGGAAACTGTCATTAGGTGGGGCAAATCCCATCCTGAGATGCCTGCTGGAGAATAGAAGCTCATTGTCAGGTACCAAAACCAGACAAAGATACATCTAGGAAAGAAAACTTTAGACCAATATCTCTGATGAATATGTACACAAAAATCCTTAACACAATTCTGGCAAATCGCTCACAAAAATATATTAAAAAACTAGTGCAACACGATCAGGTGGAGTTTGTCCCAGGGATGCAAGGTTGGTTCAACAACCAGAAATCAATAAATGTAATTCATCATATCAATAGACTGAAGGTTAAGAATCATATGATTATTTCAATAGATGCTGAGAAAGCATTTGACAAAAATACAGCACCTCTTCATGGTCAAAACACTAGGAAAAATAGGGATGGTAGGAACATGCCTCAACATTGTAAAGGCTATTTATGCTAAGCCCAGTGCCAACATCATTCTTAATGAAGAAAAACTGAAAGCGTTCTCTTTAAAAACAGGAACAAGACATAAATATCCACTGTCACCACTTCTATTCAACATCGTGTTGAAATACTAGCCAGAGTAATTAGACAGACCACAGAAATTAAAGGAATACGAATAGGAAAAGAAGAACTCAAGCT